>JAQZBX010089253.1:0-12658 GCA_029593785.1 Cabassous unicinctus
GAAAAAAGGGAAGTGCTGTCATGCAGTGGGCCTCAGCCCTTTCGCAGTGTTTAAGGTGCCTTTTTTTTTTTTTTTTTTAGTGAGGGGGAAACCCGTTGGCAGCGCGTCGTTTACTTTTGTTCTGCATGCTTGTAATTTGCCCCCAACTGCAGCCCCGCAGGGACCAGCACGTTACATAGGGTGGTCTTGAGAGATCTAGGACCCCTACAAGGCCCAAGTGTTAATTCTCCAGAATGATGGCCTTGGGGGAAGTTAATCAGTTTTGGTCTTTTAAGAATCTAAAATGCAAATAATTGTAAAAGTTTGATTAAAGCACCGATTTAGAAATTATTTGAAAATATTCTTTGAAATACTTCTCTTTATTTATTTATTTTTTTTTAATGTGTTTTGGGCATCAAAGCCAGCAGATCAGAAGATGTAAATGTTAACTTGTTTTTATGAGTTATATAGTGATCATTTACCCTTAAATAACGATGATTTCTAGCCATTTTGGAATTGCAACGTATTGTGATTTTTCTCCCGTCGCTCCATAAATGTGACATATGAATTAATTAAAATAGATTTTACTTGAATTTCAAAGCACTTTGGAAACTGGATTTAGGGAGGAAAAAGAGCTGGTATTCACTGCCATAATACTGCTCTTGATTGAAATTATGGACTTTTACAAGCAATAATTATACTAACTTCATCTGAACTAAGTTAAAAATGAATGAGAGCATGAAGAGTCTTATCGTATAATGGGACATTCATACAAAATAAAATACTTAAAACAAGGAGGCACATCCACTGCTATAGAAATACGTCCAAGATGTATTGTTAAGTAAAAAAAAAAAAAAATTATAATGCTCTCACCGTGTGGGTGTTCTTTACTAAAGAACTTCATACATCCACAAACTTGTATCCACGGATGAAAGTTTTGGAGGGATACACAAGAAACGTTCATAGTGGTTACCTGTGATATTAGGGATAAGGGAGTGAGGGGAAGATGCAGAGAAGACTTAAGATATTCTGGTTTAATTTTTTTAAATTCGTGAAAGTGGTTGCTACCCTAAAGTGCTTTCATTTGCCCCTTACACACTTCAGATTTTAAAATTATAGGCCATTTGAAAAGCTGATTTTTTTAAAAACCCTCTCTGGCAGGCCTAATGTGCCAGATGCTGGTCCTGCTCCATTTCTTCAATTAGCCCCCAGCTAGATGAGCATCTCATTAGGGTGAGCTAGTGGAGGAAAACGCATCTCATTCCAGTAATCTATATGCTTAAGCCTTATAACCATTCAAATCTACCATTTAAAATAGAGCCACTGAAAATGGCCAGATAGGCGAAAATCTAGAGAGCCTCTGGAGAGCCTCAGGGCTCTGCTACATTTAGATGCCTTTCAACAGTCAGACCTAGGAATTTGCCCCTGGCAGTGTGCATCCTGTTACCAAACTTGGGTGGATCCATCAGCAATGACTTAGTTCACCAACAACCAGGAAGGCTTCCCAGGTGCAAGGTTTACTACTGTCTAGTGATACAAAGTAGTTTATAGTGCTAGAATAACTATTTTCATATAAATTCACATTTGTAGTTGATTTTGGCCTCCTTTTTCAGGCTATTGTTAATTTATATGTTGGACTTGAGAGTGTTTTTACAAACCAAAAGCAAATTTGGCTTCACCCTGTTAGCTGGTCTTTTCACAGCCTGAAAGTGTTTTGGAATAAGTAGAATCTATTGGAGTGGCCCAAGATCAGAACAATTACTATGCAGTTAAATTAATGGATACATCAGTACCAACAGATAAAATTACTAAGGGGGAAATACAAATTAAACAAGTCCAAATGGGACTTTATAAATCCCAGTTTATTTTTTGAGAGGATAAAGTTCCTTTTAGAGCAGATGTAGATCGAATTATTCTTCATTTTTGTTTGAAAGAACATTATTCTGTTCATGTTCTTAACATTTGATGACTCAGTGGGAAGTAAGGGAGCCAGTTTAAACCACAGTGCTATGAAGAGGAAACTATATATGGTAAAATCTATTTCTTCAACACAGTCTTATTGCACATAGTGAGATAACTAAGTCTCCAAGTGTTAAAATGATTGGAATGGGAGAAGAATTCAAGAATTAAAATGTATAAAATGAGAAGTCTAGTAAATAATTTTCTCTGTATTTTTCACATCAAATCTAAATGGTTTAGATTTTTTGAAATACTGATTTTTTTTTTTTTTGCAAGAAAGGAAGTGTCACATTGGTTATCAAATAGTTTTATATTCTTGAGAAATAGATTGTGATAGCTCTTAATGCCTTCATGTTTGAAATAAAAATACATACCGCAGAATGGAGCAATTACTGTCATTTGGACTGAATACCCTAATACCTCTTTAGGAATGCTGGCACTGGATTGCTATGGTAGTATTGGCTTCCATTAAGCTTCTGCTTAAGCAGAATAAATAATTTTACTATAAATGACTGATGTCTTCATTTGAATTTTTTTCCAGAAAAGGATCCTTTTATTAGAAAGATACTAGGTGTTTAGGTATAACCAGAAAATTTCAAGAAGTCAAACATATATAAAGACAGAATTGTTTTCACTTCCAATTTTGTGCTGTTTTTGTAAAAAAAGGAAATAAACGAGCATGAATATTTATGAGTGCAAAAAGGAAAACATTTTGCTGGAGAATGGTTATTTTCTGACAATATCTACCTATATAACAGACTAAAATTTGTTAAATTTGAAATTTAACACATTAGTTAATAGATATTAGGTTCTAAGTATTATAATACAAAATTACCATTTTACAGAGACCGAAAGTATCCACGTACTAATAGAACATTACTGGGGCATTCTTACCTCCTGTCACAAACCCCTCTGTGAACTTTGTCACCCTCTTAGGGAAAATGAGAATGTAAAAGGACTAATTTTTGGAAATAATTCAAGGAGTTTGAAAAGATAAGCCATTTCCTTAACTCTGAGACATCCATGCAGAAGGGAACCAACCGCTACTTTGCTTTGCCAAGTATTTCCAGGGCACCTGAAAGCCGCCATTCCTAAGTAATATTGCGGAGGTCCGTTGTAGGCCTTAGGGTTCGGAGCTGTAGAGCAGTGTTCCATCACACGTGATCCAGTGTCTTCTTTCCATTAAGATTTACTTTTTGCTGCTGATTTTCCATCTATCAAATCTCCAAATCCCAGTTTTTCCAGTGGTTCTTGTGCCATTAGTTGTCTCTCCATTCTGCATTCTAAATATTCTTTTGATTAACTTCTGCACAGAGCATTTTTGAAATTATTTTCATGGGGACACTTCATAAATTCCTCTTTAAAGCCTTTACATTCACCGATGTGATCCAGCGGGAAGCTGCCCTTGTCTGGGGACCCTGACTGGAAGCTCTTAGTCCCAAAGTTCATGGCCGTTGACATGTGAGGGTGGCTGCAGAGACCTTCAATTTGAATTAAAAGCCAAATAGTCATTGTTTATAAAGCACAGTAAATGTAGGTTTTAAAATATTTTTAGAGTTGTTTCTGTAGTTCCAGGGGTCTCAATTTTTGTCTTCTAACTTAGGCACTTGGCATATGTTTTGTTGCTTAAAATATATTCAAACAAGAATTTATATGTTTGAACATTTATAATCAGAAAACACTGAGTAATGCCATTATTTCCTGCTTTTATTTTGCATTTCTGAGTGTTTGTGACTGGTATTGAGAGTGGATGCACGTTGACCTTAGGCATCTCCTTCCTGCACCAGGATTGACTTATACCTCATCCCAGGCTCCTTCCACCTTCAACTTCTGTTGTGATTTCTCACTTAATGAAATTATTTACAATTAATATGCTGAAAATGGCCCTGACAAGCTTATGGATTCTCTTTTCAATCATTCACGCTGTAATTTTCTTTGAGAATATTTATACCAGTATAAACGAGCATTTGTAGCCCGGTGATTGGACACTTTTGATTCTCCCATTGTCCATATCTGTTCATTATGTTGAGGAACCATAAGAATTGAATATACAAATAGTATTTAATTTCTATATTTGGGATATATATATAATGATGAATGCTGCTATTAGGCAGGTGATCATGACATTTCAATTAAAAAATTAATGTATGATTGGGATAATGATGAGTACAGTTTCTCTAGACACCCTTCCAATATCATTTCAGTTCATGTCAAGTGAACTGGGTTTTGAATTAAGGACAAGAGAGTTAGTGATGTGGGAGAAAGAATGTGATGAAGGTTTTGAAATTTTTCTTTTCATTTGACCATACTTAAAAAAAAAAAAAGGGTATTATTCTTTCCTCCATGGCAATTGTACCTCCAAGTCCTTCCTAATTCACATGGATAAGTTATTTAAGGAGATATTGTAGAAAAAAATGAACTAGCACTCCTGAATTATGTTTAGCCCTCCCTTGAGGTGGGAAGTCTACTCATATTCTTACTATCAACCACTGTACAAATGGGGAAGTGGGTATGAACAGGCAGGTTATCACCTATTGTATATGCCATCATATCACATTAACTTCTGCATTGAAAGGTAATCCAATAAGAATTATGTTACACTTTTAGAAATGGGTGGTTATCCCTGAAAAATGACCAAGGCTCAGTGGTAAGCTGAGGAGGACAAGGTTTTGTGGGTTTGGAAGAAGAAAACATATCTGAATAGTATGTTTTATATAGATTCTAAAATGTAAACATGACCTGGGAGGATAGGAATTCAGGTTGTATTGTGAATATGAAATTCCTAATTTCAGGCAGATTTTCCATAAAAATAGTTTTAATCTGCTCAAGTCATGATTTTTAACATATCCAAAAACCTCTGTTTATAAAAGAGTGAAATTCTAGATGGCAGAATGTTCTAGGCTATTTATAATTAAATGTAGTCATTAGCATTACAACTGTAGAGATCTTTGAAAATATAAAAATTTTATATTTGGGAAGGTTAGTCAGAAGTCAGTGAGTTTAAAATTGTTGTTAAGATTTCTACCATCAAACAAAAGCTATTTTCTGTCAAGGAGTAGGTTAATAGTTTCTTTGTATTATCACTGCCATGTGTCCCATTCAGCTAGTGTTTTAGTCCTTAATTCTTCTAAGAAAATGTATGGTGCCTGGAGTCATAGAATGATGGACTTTTTCTGAATATTAAATATATTCTTGATATTAAAATTATTATGGTATCATACTTCAAGTCAATAATATTTATTGATCAGTAATTTAATAATGCACCTCCTATGTGCCAGATACTATGTTCTCAGACACCTGGGGTTTATCAATAAACACAAAAATCCTTGCCTCATGTACCTTATGTTGAATAAAGAATTAAGTGGAATAGAGACTATGATTACATTTCCTTTCTTGTATATCTTCTTCCTCCCACCCTGTAGTTTTAAATTGCCTTTTCCCTCAGTGTCTCTTAAAAAAATAAGACTGGGGAACGGATGTATCTCAAGTGGTTGAGCGCCTGTTTCCCATGTATGAGATCCCAGGTTTGATTCCCAGTACCTCCTAAAAACAAAACAAATGAAAAAAATCAGCTCTCATTGGGGAGCCAGATATAGCTCAGTGGTTGAGCACCTGCTTCCCATGTACAAGGTCCTAGGTTCAATCTTTTAAAAAATAAGTAAATAAAAATAAGACTAAGCAAACTATATTATTGGCATAAGAATTGAAAATCCTTGGTTCTACTGTAGTGGTCATTAAAACTTCTGGTATATCAGTTTCTTAAGCAGAATCATTGATAGATCCTCCTTGGGAAGTACATTATCTGAATATGAAATTATGTTACCTGGTATTACTAATAATCAAATATGCCTACTAAATGTTTATTTTCATGTGATGCTGGTCCAAGTGCCATTTCATTTTCCCATTTTGGTTAAGTGAATTGCACAAGATGAATAAAAGCCTGCTTTAGAATTGAAGCATTACTGTCACTTGTTTTCTAACATTTATCTTTTTAAAAATACTTAGCGTTTGTTGAATGAATTTGTCCATTCCCTCAATACTTCTTGAGTGACCACTATGTGCCAGGGCCTCTTCTAGGTATTGTGTTGCAGCTTGAACAAGAACTCTGGGAATAGTCAGTGCCATAAAGGAAATAAAAGGAGATGATACAGTAGAGTGGGCAGCTGTTGTGGGTGATTTGAAAGTTTTGAAAATCTAAAATATTGTATAAATGCAAAGTGATATTTTTCAGCTACTGTTTTTAAGTGGCTAGGAGGTTAGTAAATACTTTGACACTAATCCACTTTTATTGTTTCCTTCCAGTTTGTGAAGTGTGGATATGCAGGCTCCAACTTTCCAGAACACATCTTCCCAGCTTTGGTTGGAAGACCTATTATCAGATCAACCACCAAAGTGGGAAACATTGAAATTAAGGTAATATTTTATTTATTGATAAATGAGGATCAAAACCTGAGAGGTGTTCTTTAAGTAGTTTAAAAATATGCCATGAAAAACAAGGGGGAAAGCAGAATCTCTTATATTTTTAACTTCTGTCAACATTTGAACAAGGGCAACAGAAGTTAATTACATCTGATTTTATGTTTTTAACTAATGGCTCGATCCCTTAGTCTCTAAAAGGAATAAAAATACTTAAGTTTGGTATATTGATGTGAAATACTTTATTAGTGACTTTAAGTTCTATTCCAGCAGAAATCAGCCTGGTATTTTTATGTCTTTCAATTCCATATAGTTGTTACTTATGTCAGTGTCTTTTTGGGACCATAGACTTTTTCTTTCCATGTTCTCATGGCCTGACTCCCCTACTTTTTTATGTAGTTAGTCAGAAAACCGCAAGATGTAAATTGCATTGGTTCCTCTTTTCACTAATGTAAAAACTGACTTTCATAATGTGCAGGAGGAAGCATGCAATCTTTATTTGGCCTTGCATTATTGTTCTTCCCATAAGAAGAGAGGAGGGAAGGTTGTCGTTGCCTACTCACTGTATCACCTCAGAGACTGCATTAAGGATAACATGTTTTTCTCCCATATTAAATGGATCAGAAATCCAGTGGGAGTTAACATTATTTTAGAGGAAATAGAACCATCAAAAGGGTAATGGTCACCAATTCACGTAAAGTTTTCAAGGGGCCTAGGAATCAGGTTGTCTGGAATGCAGTAGAATTTAGGGGCTCTTTTAGTGAATTTGTGAACAAGCTAGCATTGTTGATCCTTTCTAAACAGTCTTTGACAAGACATCCATAGACTGTCAGATTATAAGTCAGTTGAAATAGGAGTTTGGGACATTTGTTTGCGATATCTAGGAAGATAGGGATAGGTGGTAGAGATTTGCTACTTGATAGCTCTCTGCTCTTATGACTAGAGAATTGAGGTAGACAATGAATAAAAATACAAACAAACTTATTAGCTTCCATGTTAGTTTTTTAAAGACTTAAAATAGTGAATTATTCTGGCCTTTGTTTTGTTATGTTCCCAAAAAGGAAAAAAAAAAAAAAAAGGACATTGAAAATGAGGTTTTATTTTTTTTATAGGGTCTTTTCTATTGGGAAATTTACAGGATTCTTTATTCTCTTTTTGTGAACTCCTTTCATTCTGAATGAATTCAATCTTAAATGAACTTTGACTTAGAATTTAGCTAATAATGTGATAAGGATAAATTCTTATGAAATAGAAAGTAATATTTTTTATTCAATGACAGGCTTTTAAAGAAGAATGGCTTTTTTGTATACTTTATAAACTAAAATTTTTGCAGTAATAAGATACATCACATATAGCCATTTTTATTCTTTAACATAGACACAAGTGATTAGTAATTACACATCTCTTCACTCTCAGTTTCTTGCTTTTTAAGGCCAAATGATAGAAATCAAACTAACCAATATTTAATGATATTTTTGCCAAGGAATTCCCCGGTAGCATTTGCTTGTATGGTTTGTTATTCTGTGTTCTATTGGCTCAATTCTGTCCAATCTGCTCAGTCTTTTAAGCCTTTCAAATTATATTGTTCTTCCAAGAGAAAATAGTAAAAGAGACCTGTGTCAAATTTAACTTGAGTGCTAGAGCTTGGAAAAACAACCCCAAACTATCTAACCCTTAACCTGTTCTGCTATACCTTTTCAGTTTTCATTTATTTTTGCTAATTAAAGTTCTTAAATTCAGTAGTGAATTGAAGAAACTTGACTTTTTGCAATTCCTATACCTAGTGGGTTGACTTATACTTATTTTGTCTTTTTAACTAAAATGTGATGGTAGACTAAAAAATTTGGAATTATAAATTGTTTGAGTTAATTTCCATTCAAGAGTAATAACTGTCCATGTTAATTTGGCCCTAATTATTTAACTCCATAAAATGGTAGTAGTACTGCATCTGACCTCTACCTAATTTGTCTCTATTGCTTGTATGTTTAAAAATTTCAGTGAGGATTTTATTTAGGCCTTTTCTGACTCTTACTTCTACCTTCTCTCTCTTCACCTTTCTTGACCTGTTGAAGTAGAATAACAAAAAGATGGTAAGTGAGGTAACACACATGCTCTCTGTTTGTTTTCTACTTTTGCTTGGTGGGACAGTAGTTGTTGTTTTGTGTCCCTTTAGTATCGGGGAGGGGGGATAATTCCATATTTTTATTTTAAATACTTTGATTTTTAACCTTGGTCATTGCTTTAGTTTGTTAGCAACTAATTAAGTCCTATTCTCTCCTGATTGCATACAATGGACCAAACAAGAACTAATTACTAACATAGTTTTGAATTGTTTTCCTTGTGTTTCTTGTAGATGAATGTTATAATTAAAATGGAATGTGGTGTGCATATTAGAAACCAAGTGGCTTAATATAGGATATGCGTATGATTTTAAAAATGGGCGAAATTGTTATATTTGGATAAATCCACTTTATTGACTGATGTTAAATTGAACATTGCCTCTCCTAGCCTATGTACATATATATTTGCGTCCAGTATGATCACTTGTGGTAGTAAACTGAGTCAAACTTTAATATGCAAATGGACTATAGAAAGAAAAAGAGGAAGAGACTGACTTGTTTCCTGTATCATCCTTATTGATGAGCAGATTTTACATTATCTGAGTATAAATAAGAAAAAGATGAAGCAATTGTAGGCTTTCCACAAGCAACAGATCCCCCCCATGCCACCCCAATAAATACCATTGTGTTGCCTTTTTCTTTTGAACTAGAAGTTTACTGGGCTTATCGCAGACAACGGACTTTTTTATCTCATTTTCTATGAGAGTCTGAGTGCTTCTATAGTAGGTATTTTCAAATTTGTTTGCTTTTAAAAAATTTTTAATATTAGTTGAAAGCAGCTTTGACAAAGATGACTATTAGGCATTACTAGTGATATATTTTAACAGTAACTGTGAAGTTCTCTTTTGAAGAAATAAAAACATTTAAAAGTGGAAATTCCTATATTTATTGTAAATAAAAGATTATTTATTTATCTTAAAATCCTAAGAAGACTAAGGAAAGAGTGTACATATGGAGAGCAGTGTGGGCTTAATTGAACAAATGTTTTTTATGGAATTTCCTTCTAGGGTATTTTAATTGTGGTTTTAAAGTTTTGTTTGCTCTGTTTTCTAATTTAAGGTAATATGGTTCAAAATAATTCTTGGCAAATAGTCACACTACCGTCTTTTCATAAAACTTAAATGCCTTTTCAGCATCTCTGACGATTGCTGTGACTTTTCATTCCTACAGGTAATATAGGTGATGGTTTAAGCTTGAGTGTCTCGTAGTGAAGCAGGTGGTAAAAACATAAAGCCTGATCTGATCACTTTTAACTTGTTTCTGAGGGGTGAGGACAAGTTACATAATTTTCTTAGCACTTTTGGTTTTGAAGTTGAAGTGTTCCAGGGATGATTATATGTCCTAGGGTTTTTAAATAAAAAATTGCAATACAGATAAATTTTTGAATTGAGTAGCTTGAGCTACTGAAGAAATTTTGCACTTCTCAAGTAAGTTAATATTTTTTTTCCTTCAATTTAAAATTTCTTCATTATTCAGAGGAGTGGTAAGGATACACAATGCTAGATGCTTCTTTCAGTTAATCCTTTATAGTGTATATGGTCCTAGAGAAGTAGATACATGAGGCTTTTATTTTGAGTTGGCATCGAGTCAGATATATGTAAGCTTATATTCTTGCATGGAATAAAAAGTAAATATTCTGATTACATCAGGTCAGACTTACTCCAAATTGGTTGAAATAGAGTTGTGAATGTATAATGATTATATAAACTATCTATTTTATCTAATATATTACCTTGTACAACGCGAAAAAAATGTTAAATTCTGATCTATTCTAGAGGGAAGAAAGTAATACAATTGTGTATTAAATTAGATTTGTTAATGGCCAAAAGCAGTATATGCACTTGCAGGTATAGATTTTCCCCCCAACATTTTATTAAGAAATTTTTCAAATGTACAACATTAAAAGAATTTTTCAGTGATACCCATACACCCATAACCTAGATTCTGACATTATAATGTTATTTAATATACTAACTTATTACCAATTTAAACATCTATCTATCTTCTATCTTGTTTTTTGATGTATTTCAAAGTAAATTGCAGATATTATTATACTTTTTCCTAATACTTCAACATAAGCATATCACTAACTATTTCTACACAAAGATTTTTAGTTTTGCGTTTTCCTCACAGATAATTCTAAATAGTTAATATTTAGGAAATTTGAGTAGTTATGATAAATTAATTTTATAAGAAATTAATTGCAACAGAGAAGTTTTAATGAACATTTCTAGCATCTACTTTAACTTTGTTTTCCTTTTTTGTTGTTGCTTTCAGTGGATTTTCTAGAAATTTATTTTTTAAAAGGGTATTCACTCTGGTTTTACTGCTAATCTTTTTTTGTAAATACTGTTACTTTTAAAAAGCCTTTGAACTCATATATTTTTTTTTTCAAACCTCCATCTTAAGACATCTCATGTTCATTTTGCTTCTGCTCCTCTTCATTTCCCCATATTTTAAACTTAAGGTATTGTAGCAAATAGTAGCTATTTCTGATACCAGTTACTTTTTAAATTGCATTCATCTGTATATGTAGAAATTAATGTTACTTAACGTCTTGACTAGCTGATTTCTAAAATAAGTTTAAATTCTAGGACATCATTAGCCTTATACATATAAAATTTGACTTTTCAAATGTAGGTCATTTTAAGTATGCTCTCATTGGAGACAAGACTTGTGAGTATGCTGCTTCATGTGTGATAGCACAGTTTTCCAATATTACACTTTTAAGATTGAAAATGTTGCTCATGAGTTGATTTTAAAGAAAGGTCATTTCCCTATGTCTTAATTTTTTTGTATCTCTATGCATTTTCATTCATATTGGTGAGGCATATATAGAAACTTTATTTAAATTCTATTTCAGGCATATGTAGATTGAAGTTTGTGAAATTTGCCGGTTAATTGGTGCATATATGCATTATTATAGTGTAACAAAGAACCACTTTATTTTATTTTTTGCTTCTTTCATTATGCTTTATAGTACTTACTTTCATCATTTTGATATTTGGAGCAAAGAAATGTGCTGCATGCATTGAGCATTTTTCTACAAGGTTTTTCCCCCTGATGTGCTATTTCACATATCACAGGCCTTATTTTTTGAACCTTTGCGCAAAAGAAACAGATGAAACCTCATACAAAACCCTTCAAAATAAGAAAATTTGGGGTTTAATTGTGCTAATGTTCTTTTGAAAACATAACTATTAAAGGTAAGGTCAATTTATTAATTAAAACAACATTTTAGGGGAGTGGATGTAGCTCAGTGGTTTGAGCACCTGCTTCCCATGTATGAGGTCCCGGGTTTGATCCCCGGTACCTCCTAAAAAAATTGTACATAAAACCTTATTCATGATGAAACTTTGCAAGACATTGTTCTTGGAAAAAAAGATTTTTTACTTCTGGAATGGAAAACTTTATCTGAAAGTGCCAGAAAGATTAAAATTAATTATTCTCAAATTTTGAAATAGCATGGGAATATAATTTTCTAAAGGTATTTTATGCAAAAATTTGATTGGTCTAAAGCTTTGATTTTATATAATTTTGTAGGATCTTATGGTTGGTGATGAGGCAAGTGAATTACGGTCAATGTTAGAAGTCAACTACCCTATGGAAAATGGCATAGTCCGAAATTGGGATGACATGAAACACCTGTGGGACTATACATTTGGACCAGAGAAACTTAATATAGATACCAGAAACTGTAAAATCTTACTTACAGAACCACCTATGAACCCAACTAAAAACAGAGAGAAGATTGTGGAGGTAAGTTTTAGGTAGGATATCCATATATGTGTTTCTGATGGAATGTTAAAATAATGGCTTTTCTCTTACTATTGCTACTATGGATAAAGGGAATAAAAATCATTTGTTTTCCCTGGGTCCTATTTATTGAGCACCTACTATTGCTAGTTATTATTGTAAATAGGATAGATTTATCAGTAAACAAAGCAAAAGCCTGCTGCCATGAGGTCACATTTTTGCAAGAGAAAACAGATCATTAAAATAAGTGAGGGAAGCTGCTGTGGCTCAAGCAATCAAACTCCTGTTTACTATATGGAGGACCCGGGTTTGATCCCCCGGACTTCCTGGTAAAAAAAAGAAAAAAGGTGTCCCAGACCTGTGCGGGAGGGGCACAAGGCCCCCGTGTGGCACAGTGATGTACCATAAAGACAATGACAGCAACCAGG
>JAQZBX010089254.1:0-12654 GCA_029593785.1 Cabassous unicinctus
CAGGTTCAGGTCTTTTCAGAGATTCAAAGGGACCATGGTGACCAAACTCACCATAAAGAAACCACTCTCAACCCTCTTCAAGACCCCTCTTCCTCCCAGTGGACCCAAAATAGGCCCTTTAAAGCTTATTGAGGATTTCTATTACCTTCGTCCTTTAAGACAGTTGGAATTTTGATAGTTTTCAGCAGCGGACTAGACAATTGCCTGTCTCTGCCCTCTCCTCACCTAAGTTCCTCTCTCCCTGGGTGTGTTGGGTGTCTAAGCAGATTCCCCTCTCCTTTCTTCCTGGGACCACCTTGGTGCCAGCTGGTATGCTCCCTGAAGTTAAAAAGGGGCCCAGGAAACCAAACCCACATATAGGAAACCCCTCTCCGCCCTTCACCAGAACCCTCTTCCTCCCAGAGAATGGTCCTTCCTACTTGGTGGCTGGTGGGAGTCAGGGGGTTCATGGAGGCTTTTTGCCTTAAGGGTAGGGTGTAGCTGCCCACCATTTCCAGCCACAGGGGTGAGAAACCCACAGTTTTCCCTTAGGTTCTTTATTTCTTTGTCTGGTTCCCTCCAGATCGATGCCCTGAAGCCTCCTGCTCTGCGGGTTCCCAAAACAGCTCACTCAGGCAGGATTTTCCACCTTCTCAGCTGATTTTTGTGAGAGAGGTGAGAAGTGTACAACTAAGCTGACACCAACTTGCCAGAACACCGTGAACCCATTTTAAATAGAACATTTTATAGAATTTAATTTTAGTTAAGTTGTGGCCATTTGAATGGGTTTGAGCTTTAATCTGATTACTGGAGCCCTATACAAGCAGAATGAAACTCAGATATAGAAAGAAAGCCAGAAAAGAAGCTGGAAGTCAATGGAAACTGGAGGAGAAAAAGAAAAGAGATAGCCAGTTAAAAAATTAAAAACACAATTCAAAATGGGCAAAAAAAATTGAATAGATAGTTCTCCATAGAAGATATAGAAATAGCCAATAAGCATATGAAAAGATGCACAACATCATTATCCATTATGAAAATAGAAATCAAGATTACAATGATATATCATTCCAAACCCACTTGAATGCCTACTATTAAAAAACAGAAAATAACAAGTGTGGGAGATGATGTGGAGAAATGGGAATATTTGTTCATTGTTGGCAGGAATATTAATGAGGCTGATGTAGCTGTTGTGGGAAACAGTTTTGTGGTTCCTCAGAAAGTTAAGTATAGAAATGGCATGTGACCTGTAAATCTCACTTCCACATATAAATCCTATAGAATTAAATGCAAGGACTCAAACAGATATTTGTATACCAATGTTCATGGCAGCATTATTCACAAATTCCAAAAGATGGAAACAATCCAAGTACCCATCATCAGATGAATGTAAAAAAAGTGTGGTATATACATGAAATGGAATATTATTTAACTGTAAAAAGGAATGAAGTTCTGATACACACTACAGCAATGATGAACTTTGAAAGCATCATGTTGAATGAAGTAAGCAAGGCTTAGAAACACAAATATTTTATGTTCTCACTGATATTCAGAAACTAAAATACAGATTTACAGGGGCTGGGCTGGATAGAGAATGGGGAGTTAATGTAAACTTTGTACAGTACCTGCTTGGAGTGATGGAAAAGAATTGGTAATAGATGGTGGTGATGGCAGCACAAAGTTATACATATAATTAACAACACTGATGTGTATATTTGCAAATAGTTGAAAAGGAAAAATCTATAATATCAGAATAAAAATTAAGAACAAAACAATACAAAACAAAACAGAGCTGTACAGCACAGCAAGTCATAATGTAAACTATAGAAGGCAGTTAAGAGTGTAATTTTAATAATATTGTTTAATCAAATATTAAACAGAGATACATTATACCCCCTCACAAGTATTTTTCCTATTATTAATGTTTTGCATCAATTACAACAATGATGATGATGTTTCTGTAAATCTACAACTTCTCTAATTAAAAAAATATTATTACACCTCTTCTCATAAAATGTAAGACGTCTGAAAGTTTCTAATTACATTTACTCCATGTCATTTCAGCCAGTATTTCCACATATTTTACATTTATATATATTACAAAACTGAAAATGCAATGTTTTTAATGTTTTAATATTGTTTTATTTATTGTTTCATTAATTTACTTTTTTTAATTTTTAATTTTCCCAGCCTGACTGCTTTGAAAAGCTTCTGTGTGTGTTTAGGTACTTTGAAATTAATAATCTGTTTTGCATGTTCAGAATTTCTTTAATCTGTAAATTAATGATTTTTTCCAAAGCTTATAAAATTTCACCCACTTTTTATTCAGTTTTTTTTTTCTGAACCAATGAGGCTATGTTCTTGTTTTGTTCTAAACAGTTTTTCTTATTTTATTTTATTTTTTAAAAATACTTAGATTAGATAAATGATACATAAAAAATGTAGGGGATTCCCATATGCCCCACTCCCTACCCCTCCCACACTTTCCCACATTAACAAAATCTTTCCTTAGTGTGGTACATTTGTTACACTTGATGAGCAAGTATAGAGCATTGCCACTAACTGTGGATTATAATTTACATTATAGGTTAAACTTTCTCCCGGAAAATTTTTTAAGTTATGACAACAAATGTAATGGCCTGTATCAACAGTTTTTCATTGTGGTTGTTTTCCTCTTAGCTCCTCAGTTTGAAAAACATTTTTTGATCTCGTTTAAAATTTACTGATGCTTTCTTTGATAGCCTACAATCTGAAGTTGTGTCCTTTTGGCTTTTTTTTTCATTGTCATGTATTTTACTTTACTTTTTTAGGATTTCTATTTAGTTCATTTTATTTTCTTCTGCATTTTTTTCTGCTGTGATCTCATATATATTTCCACTTCAGGATCATGTTTGCCTTAATTCATTAAATATATGTACAAAGTTATTTTAAAGTCCTTTGCTGCTAATTGAAACTTTGGAATCACCTTGAAATCTGTTTTTCATTAATTTCTTTTTCAATTAAATAGTTCACATCACCTTGCTTTGTCTTATGTTTAGTAATTTTTTATAATATATGACCGCACTTTGTGAATGATACATTGTAGGGAGTCTAGATTATGTTGTCTTTCAATAAAAGGTATTGAGGTTTGTTTTGGCTGGCAAAAAATTTTAGGCACTGCATATTGAACCTAAAGGATTTACTTTATTTTTCCTTAAGGATGATCTATTTCATTTTGTCCTCAGTCTGCAGGCCTGACAATTACTTCAGGGCAAGGTCCTTACTTCCATGGTGTGGCTTTTATTTTATTTTTTTGGTCTTAATTTCATCCCTAAATTCCTCAAAGATAAGTGTCATACTGGCTGGGCCATAAATTCAGCTTCTCCCAACCCTTCATGACCTCTGGCCTCTGGTATTTATGTTCTGTTCTCATCAAAGTTGCAGCCATTCTTGCACAGTCTGTTGATTCCCCTTCTGCACATGTAGAGATAAACCTTCAGCTAACGACCTACTAGGAATCCCAGTGCTGATATTTGTGGCATCTCCTTTTGATACCCTATCTTAATGTTCCAACTTTTTCAATTTGTGGGAATTTCAATTACTGCCTCTTGATCTTTGCGAGGCCTTTATACTCTGTACTCTGTTTCTCCTTAGTCAGCAAGGTCTGCAGAAAGGCAGGTATACAAGTGTCTTTTTTCATATATTTCCATTATCTCCTGGGTTCTTGACAAGTTATGCCTCTTGTCCAATGTATGAAAACATTTTTCATCCCCATTTTATTGAGGTTTAGAATTTTTAATGATGGCAGGGGAAGTCTTGTACCACTTGTGGTGTCATGGCAAAAGCCAAAATCTGACCCAAGAATTTAAATGTCTTCTGATATAAAATGATGATATAGTTTTATATCAGATCCTTTACTTTGATATATCTTTATCTATATTATCTATCTCTTTTTTTGCTCTTATTTTTAATTCAGCTTTTTAAAAAACTTATTAAAGTATGAATCTTTATATTCTGATCCTTTTTGGATAAATGTTATTCAAAATGCTTTTAATTCATTCATTGTTATTTTAATTTTACAATTTCATTTCTCTTACTTTTTAGTGTTGAATTTATTAGTTTTTCTCTAGCACCTAGAAAAAAATGATTATTTTCTTTATTTTTCATTAGCTGTTTAATAATACAGAAATTTAATATTTCCATTATTCTTTTGATTCCTGCTTTAAATTGTATGTAGCAATATACATTATTCATTTATCCACTGTATAAATATTCTAGAGTTAAATATTTTATTTGTTATTTGGCCTAGAATTAATTAACATTCATTTTAGTTGTATGTATTTTTAATTTTCAAATTAAAAAGTATTAAAAATACTTTCATATTTTATATTATAATATTAATTTTTAAATGTATTGCATTTTTTCAAATACTGTAGCTTCATTGATTTAAACTTTAGAAAGTTTTTGAAATTTATGAATTAATTATAATCAATATAAATAACTCAGAGTTGCTGATAAAGAATGTTTCAAAAATTGTTATGTCAATTTGAAATTATCACATATTTATTCAGAGTTTATAAATTTGGAGATGCATTTAACCTGCTGGAATAACTAGACACTGGATGTGTTCTATTCATTAGGTCACTTCATTTTATTCATTTTTTTTAAAGTAAATATTATTTTGCATTTCTATAATGCACCAGGCACTGTCTACAGAGTATAGGAAAAGAATAAAAGAGCTTTGTCCTTTTGGGGCTTATATTCTAGCTGAAATATATATAATAATATTGAGAAGTAAGTGCTACGCCATGTTAAATGACGTAATGTAAAGACTACTATAAAAAATGTTGTCAAGAATGTGGAGAAATAGGAACACTCACTCATTGATGGTGGGAGTGTAAAATGGTGGAGGCACTGTGAAAGACTGTTTGACAGATCCTTATAAAGCTAAGTGTAGAATTACCCTATAACTTGAGAAGCATACCTCTAGCTATCTAGCCAAAATAATAGAAAACTGTGTCTCAAACAAATTTTTGCCTACCGATGTTCATAATAGCATTATTCACAATTGCCAAAATATGGAAGCAACCCAAGTGCCCATCAATTGATAAATGGATGGACAAAATGTGGTATGTACACACAATGGAATATTATTCAGCCATAAAAAGGAATGAAATTCTGACACATGCGTGAACATGACTGAATCTTGAAGCTTTCATATGGAGTGAAATAAGCCAGACACCAAAGGACAAATATAGTATGATGTTACTGCTAATAAATAATGAGAATAAGCAAACTTATAGAGTCAGAATCTAGAGTGTAGGTTACCAGGGGATGGTGTGGGGTTATGGAATAGGGAGTTAAGGCTTAAAATGTACATAGCTTATGTTTTGGATAATGGAAAAGTTTTGATAAAGAATGGCAGTGATGGTACACAATATTGTGAAGGAAATTAATAGCATTATATGATATATTTGAATGTGGTTAAAAGGCTAAATATTAGAAAAAATGAAAATATAAGAAAGGATAAGGGGTAAGAGCTTCAAGTATAGGGGCTTGAGAAAGCAACTGGAAAAATTGTTTACAGGTCAGTGCAAAGCTGACATTAATCAAAAACATGAAGTGAGGAAGAGTTATAGTATGTCATTGGAAAGACAATGGTATAGAATACAGAGGCCACCTGTACCCACATCAGGGATGGTGTCAGTCCATATAATTATGGTATAAAACTAAAGGAGAATATGTTTTGTGTTTATCTAATAATGTCTACATATGTTAGGATATTTCTAAATAAAGCATTACTATCCCTCCAATACAGAATTTTATGAATATAGATAAATTATGTCATCTATATGCCTACGACTACATTCAAACATATCCATATTAAACATATATTGGTGCATGTATTGCTGTTATAAGTCATTGTATAACTTGACTTTATTTATTATAATTGGAATTGATGTCTTCAGAATTGATGGCTTGATGAATCCTCATATTTTCCACATTATATCCTCTTCATTCATGATGAAGGTAATTCCCCTCAGGAATCCCTGTGAGCTCCTCAATTTTACCTCACTTGCACATAGGCCTTCACACACTCGCATCCACTTCCTCTAGAGGTGCCTTTTGCACTCTGGCTCAAAACCATACCTTTCTATTCATTATGAAATTCTTTCCTTGCCAGTTTCCAATCACAGATATTGATTATGTACATTCTGAAATATCAAAAATTATTTGAGACATGTTAGCATTTATGAAGAGTGGATACTGAAGAATCAGGAAATCAAAAGTATTGCTTAGAAGGCGATCTACACCTGGCCACTAGATATAGAGGCTCCACACTCAGATAAGGGAACCCATATTTGAGGGTTCCTATGATGCTGTAACTTGGGACTCAGTATCTATCTCTGCCTTTGTCATCTAAATATGAGGAAATGCTTTGCATTTCTTTTTGTTCCTCAATAGTTTATGTCTAATGAGCAAGGTACTTAATGGAAACAATCTTATTTCATTCCATGTTACAACTGTGTCTGCCTTGTTTATTCTTCTTTCTTATTTTTATTGCAAGTTTTGCTAATTTGAGGAAACATTAAGAGTGATGAAACAATTTTCTTTCAGTGAAACTCACTCTCTTGCCAAGAGGAGTACATGTCTTCTGAATCCAAAAAACATTGTCCTCATAACTAGTAATGAAAACAATGTTTCTTTTAGGAGTTAAATATTAAATGTAAACTTGAGACCCAAAGTAATAATTTTCAGGGCTTCATTTTGTAATCTCTCTGATCACTTATTCATAGAGAACTCATATATCTCTATTAGGACAAGGAAATGTTTGATAGCAGAGAACAGTGCAATACATATTAAAAGTTCTCTGTAAAAAGAAAACAGACTTCCAGTTTCCCTTCCAATATGAAGAGTTTGTATGTTGCAATTTGTGGCAGTTTAATATTATTTATGATTTCAACAAAAAAGATATAAATTGTAGTTGTAAACTGGTCTATTCTTCTAGGGCATGATACCCTTTGATTGGTTAAATTCAAAGGTTTACCTGACTAAATCAAGATTGGGCTTTGATTTGAACACACCATTAGGGTGTGCAGAGTTGATTCCTTGCTCCCATGGTAGCTCTATAAAGGGACACTCACACAGATGCAGCCACACAAGAATAGAGAGAGCTCCATAGATTCCAGAGGAGAGAACTTTGTCAGTTTTGTCCTGCAGCCCCAGGAAGAGAGATGAGCCATTTGCCAGATATTTTGCAGCTGAAGAAAACAGAGAAGCTGAGCCCTATGCCAGCCTACAGCTGTGATACACAGAAAAAGCTGGGCCTATCGAGCCTTAAGAGGAAAGAAGAAGGCTGAACCCTCACAGACATCACCTGCAATCTTGTTTCAACATGTGGCAACAGACTTTGGGTGAGGATGTACCTTTTATGGTACATTGAGTTGGACTCTTGCGGGCCTTGTAACTATAAGTTTCTACCCCCAATAGATGTCCTTTATAAAAGCCAACAGTTTTCTAGTACTTTGCATCAGCACTCTTTTTGCCTGACTAATACAGAATTTGGTACCAAGAGTGGGGTCATGATTTTGCAGTTACCAAAATTCTGGAATGGTTTTATAAATGAGAAAGGGGGATTTTTTGGAGGAATTGTGAGATGTTTGATAGAAAAAGCTTAGATTGCTTGAAGTGACTTTTGGAAAGAATATGGACAATAAAGAGACTTGATGAGTCCTTAGAGATAAATGATGAAACTATTATTGGAAAATGGAGGAAAGTTTATCCATGTTTCAAAGTCACAGAGAACTTAGCAAGATTGACTCCTGATGTTGTATGGAAGACAGAATTTGAAAACTATGAGCTTGGACATTTAGCTAAGGAGATTTCCAAAGTAAAAGTTGGCAAAGCAGCTTGGCTTCTCCTGGCAGCTTATAGCAAAATGTTAGAGGAAAGACATAAGATGATAACTGAATTGTTGGTTACAAAGAAACAGAAACTCATTCTGGATATTCCAAGCCTCTGGAAATCAAGCTCCCAGACAATCATGTTCCATTTGAGGAATTAACTAAACTTCAAACTTGTAAGTCAGGATTGAAAATGCAGATATCCAAGAAAGACTTGTGGAAAGTTTTACTGTCTGATGACTTGGACCCAGGCTTCCTGCATGCTAAATCAACAAGCTTTTTGAGAGAGTTGTATGAACAAAACCACTGTCAGCCTGGATTTAAAAGGATATGGAGGGGAGAGATGAAAGGTAAAATGACTTTATGAGGAAAACCGTGGAAGCTGAGGACATTTAGACATCTCCTTGGGCCAAGAAAGGGACCCCACCCAAGTGTACAGAGAGAGTGAGTTTGCTCTGGCAGTTGAAGAGGGCGGACATTCCAGCGCACTGTTCATGGAGAGTTTTGCTATTCCAGGCTACGGAGAGGGTGGAGCACATTCCCCATGGTTTGAGGAGAGTCAGGTAAGCAACCCATAGGTCTGAGAAGGATGGGCCTGTCCCTCATGCATTAAGGAAGGCCAGGTCACCAACTCATTGCTCTGAAAGGTTTGGGCCTGTATGCCAGAGATTAAGGAGGATGTTGTTTCCACCTCACAGTACTAAGGGAGTTGAGAATCTAACCCAGAGATTGGGTATATGTAGCCATCACCACAATGTTCTTATAGTGTGAGGTCTGGAGCTCAGTTGCTGCCCAGATGCTTGATGATAGTGGAACCAACAAAATGGCCATTGGGCAAAACTGAGGACAGGTGCGGCCCCCATGAGGCCATGGATGAGAAGAAACCATCATCTTAATAATTATTCTCAGACTTTGATATTTAATAGAGTAGGCCCTGCAGATTTTCAGAACTGTAGGGAAACAGTGGCTTATATTTCCCTCCCAAATTCTCCTTATGGTAATGCAAATGTTTATCCTATGTCTGTCCCTTTGTATATTGGAAGTATATAAATTGTTTTATAAGTTTCACAGGTCTACAGCCATAGAGGACTTTGCCCCAAGACAAACATTATTTTTAAAAACTGTGATATGATTTTGTACATAGCATTGCTACTGAAATAAGATTTTTAAAAATATTGTAATGTCTTTTTGGAATTCAGAGGGTGGAGTGTGGCAGTTTGATATTATTTATGAATTCCAAAGAGAGATGTAGGTTATGTTTGTAAACTGGTCTGCTCCTCTGGGCATGATACCCTTTGATTCATTTAAATTCAAAGGCCTTTTATTTACTTGATTAAATCAGGATTAGTGCTGTGATATAGCACAACTTACATCATTAGGGTGTGCTGGGTTGTGTCCCCACCCCCTTGGTGGGCTATATAAATGGATACTGACACAGAAGGAGACACATGGAAATTTAGCTACACAGATGCCAGAGGAGAGAATTTTGTGAGCTTTGATCCTGTGGCCTCGGGAAGAGACATGAGTCATTCACCTGATAGTTTTCAGAACAGAGCAGCTGAGCCCTATGCCAAACTGCAGGTGAGATACACAGAAGTAGCTAGGCCCATGGAGCCTTAAGAGGAAAGAGGAGTGCTGTAACCTTGCAGACATTGCCTGCCATCTTGCTTCAAATTTTGGCAACAGACTTTGCGTGAGGAAGTCCTTCTTATGGTACTGATGGTACTTTGAGTTATACTCTTTAAGTCCTCATAACTGTAAGCTTCTACCCCAAATAAATAGCCTTTATAAAAGCCGACAGATTTCTGTTTCTTTGCATCAGCACCCCTTTTGGCTGACTAATGCACTATTCACCTCCTCACAAGAAAAAAGCTAAAAATATGAAAGTGAAGAATGCTTGTTAAATTCTCTTCATCACTGAAATAAGGTCACAGGGCAAACCATCACCCAAAAACTGCAGACACAGACAGATATTGAAATCAGAGATTATCAAGGAACAGAAATTCCCCTAGAGCCAGCATCAAGTAGGAATACTTAAGGAGGAGTATTAAATTGTTCTTTATATACAACTTAAGTAGTTGGTCTGACTAATTACTAAAGATTGCAAGTGGACTAAATTGACAGACAAAAAACACCTGAAGGTCCAACTGGAGATCCAGGACCCCTAACTTTCATGAGTTGTACATTAGTAGCCCAAACAACTTCTCAATTTAAAAATCACAGAAAATTTTCTTTCTTAAATACTTAGCATTATGATGTAATTTAATGACTAAATAGTTGCTCATCTGATTTCTTTTGGAAATTTATGTTCTTGACAATCCATATATTTTTCTATTAACTCAAAAATCTCTGGGCAGGGTCATTGCTGGACAAACTAAGAGGGCAGCATAAGATGTCCCAGGATGTTGTTTACCCACATAATCTGTGAACCACTAGCAACTTCTCACAGAGCATCTTCCTTAAAACTCTGGAAAACAGTTAAAGGGTTGTGGCAATAGGGCAAAAGCAGAATCAAGAAAACACAACTTATTGGCAGTAGGAGATATTTGTGACCTACTTTCTGGCCCCTTTTCCACTCTGTGTCTGGCACAGTATATAGACAGTCTGCAAACCCATTGTGGTTCTTTGGCCCTGTTCCCACAGGAGCAGAGTAACCCCTATCTACATAATGCAGTGCCTGTGTTTATCAATGAATGGGGGTGGCAGCATGAGACAGCAAAGTAAGAAACTCCTTTCCGGGATTGCTTTCCCAGATCTTACCCTGTAGACAGAAGGAAATTTGTGGACAGGTAAATCAGTGTAGAAAACAATTAAGGAAAATGGCCAAAAAGATTAAGTGCCAATTTCTTATCAGAAATTATGGGGCAAGAGGGCAGTGGGACAAAATATTTAAATCACTGAAAGAAAACAATCTCAACCAAGAATTTTATATCCACCAAGGTTGTCATTTAAAAATGATGGAGCTATTAAGACATTCCCAGATAGACAAAACCTGAGAGAGTTTGTCATAGCTAGACTTGCTTTACAAGTAATGCTAAAGGGAGTTTTCAGACTGAAAGGAAAGGATGCTAGACAGAGGTTCAAAGCAGCATTAAGAAAAACCTCCAGTAAATGTAACCATATGGGTAATTACAAATATCAGTAGTATTGTATGGTTTTTGTTATGTAATTCCACTTTTTACTTGCAGTATCTAAAATGCAAATGAATGAAAGCTAATAATAAATTTAGAGTTTGGGTCATAGGATATATAAGCATATATTTTTTCACAGTACAAAAATGGTGAGGACTCAGGGTATAAAACAGTATATGGATTTGCTATTTAAATTAAGTTGATAGATTATTTTCTAAAGTGGCTTCATCATTTTGCATTCCTATCAGCCATGGTTGAAAGCATCAATTGCCTGGAATTCTTGCAAGTACTTTGTGTTATCAGTTATTATTAGTCATTTTTATTTGAGCCATTTTAATAGTTGTGGGAGATCACATTGTGATTTTAAACTTTATTTCCCAAATAACAAATGACATTTAGCATCTTTTTTGTGGGCTTATAGACCATCTGTGTATGTTTTTTTGGTGAAGTGCCTGCTAAGTTTTGCAACATTTTAATTTTTTTTCTTTTACCTTCATATTATTGTGATTAAAAAGTTACTTTTATATTATTGATACATGTTCTTTGTCAAATATTTTCTCCAATTCTGTGACTTATTTGTTCTTTTGCTCAGCAGTGTCCTTCTTCACAGAGCAGATTTTAATATGATAAATGACAATGGATCCCGTTTTCTCCTATGGTCATATATTTTGCATTTTACCTATAAAATGGGAGTAATCCATGGTCATACAGATGATGTCCTATGATTACTTCAGGAGTTTTGTAATATTAGGTTTGATATTAATGTCTAAGTTCTATTTTCAGAGACGTTTTATATATGTTGCCAAAGATGAGATAATGTCTCCAATTTTGGCAAAAGATTTCAATTTCTTCAACATGTTTTTTTAAAGACCATACTCCTCCATTAATATTCCTTGGCATCTTTATCAACATTCAATTGATGGAGGAGAGTGAGGAGGAAGAGGAGGTGGTGCTGTCCCACAATACCAGGCAGGATTGTGGGCAGGCAGTTTGTATCTAGGCTGTCAGAGGCTTTGGACTGTGACTATGATACTGCCACTATCTCTTCTTTTTTTTTTTTAATTTTTAAAGAAGCTTTGATTACATAATTGTTACATAAAAAATATAGGGAATTCCCGTATGTCCCACCCCATCCCCCTCCCACGCTTTCCAACATTAACAACGTCCTTCATTAGTGTGGTACATTTGTTACAACTGATGAACACATGCTGAAACGTTGCTACTAACTGTGGACTATGGTTTACATTGTAGTTTACATTCTGCCCTGCACAATTTTGTAGCTTATGACAAAATACATAATAGCCTGTATCCTTTATTGAAAATATTCTGCGGGACATTTCCAATGCCCCTAAAATGCTCTCAGGTTACACCTTTTCTTCCCAGTCTCTCCCCTCAGAACCTCTGGTGGCCACTGTCTTTATATCAATTATACAAGTTCTTCCATTGCTAGAATAATAATAAGACTATAATAGAATAATAATAAGACTACTTTAAGGAACAGAGAGTGTTTGCAACAAGATAGTTCCATCTATCTGCTCCATGGGATCTAAGCCCCCTTTCAATTAAAAACAGTGTGGGCATTGCCATTCTCAAATCCCCAAGATTAGGGAATGAACAATGCCACTGTCTTTCTTTTTCTTTCTTTCTTTTTTTTTTTTTTTTTT
>JAQZBX010089255.1:0-12650 GCA_029593785.1 Cabassous unicinctus
TTTTCCTTTCAACTTGTAGAACTTCCTTTAGTGTTTCTTGAAGTGCAGGTTTCTTATTGACATACTCTCTTAATTTCTGTTTATCTGTGAATATTTTAAACTCTCCATCATTTTTGAATGCCAGTTTTGCTGGGTAGAGAATTCGTGGCTGGAAGTTTTTTTCTTTTAGTATTTTGACTATGTCATACCACTATCTTCTTTCCTTCATGGTTTCAGCTGAGAAATCAGCACTTAATCTTTTTGTGCTTCCCTTGTATGTGATGGTTCACTTTTCTCTTGCTGCCTTGAGTATTTTCTCTTTGTCTTGAGCATTGGGCATTTTGTCAAGTGTATGTCTTGGAGTTGACCTCTTGGGATTTATACTGTTTGGGGTGCACTTTGCTTCCTGGATCTGCACATCCATCTCTCTCAATAAGGTTGTGAAGTTTTCAGCCATTATTTCCTTCAACACTTCTTCTGTTCCATTTCCTTTCCCTTCTCCTCCTGGGATGCCCACAATGTATATGTTTGAGCATTTTGTGTTGTTAGTTAATTCCCTGAGTCCCTGCTGGATTTTTTCTATCTTTTTGTCTATTTTTTCAACTATCTGTTTGATTTCAGATGTATTGTCTTCCACATCACTAATTCTTTCTTCTGCCTGTTCAAATATGCTGCTATGTGAATCCAGCATCTTTTTTATTTCTTGGATTGTGGCATTGGTCACCATCATATCCATTATCTTTTTGGGAGTGTTTACAATTCCTTCAGTATGTTCTTTCAATGTCTTCTTTATATTCGTAATTTCTTCCTTCACTTCTTTAAGTTGGTCCATGATATTTGTTTGGAAAGCTTTGATTAGTTGTTCAATGTTCTGCTTCACTTCCTGGTTTTTAGTTTGTTCATTGGATTAGTCCATGTTTTCCTGTTTCTCAGTGTGGTTTGTAATTTTGTGTTGCCCTGTAGTCATCATTTTATCTTGATGGGTTTATTCAGTTGATTAGCTTCTCTCTCTGCTCTAGAGTTTTATTTAGCTGGTGGTTCTGTGTGTGTGTGCAAAGTTTTGTCTTTGATACTTTTTCTTCTTATTTTAATTCCTTGCTTCTTTCTATGTTCCCTTGAAGGCAAAAGATTCAGGCCGGAGGAATCAAAAGATGTGAGAAAGGACGAAGGATAATACTAATATTGATAGAAGTTAGAAGAGGGTCCAAATAAGACCTAATGATGTAAATATTTAACTCATGTTGGCTGCATAGAGTAATAAGAACGTGAGTGGAGTACCTACAATGGACTGGGAAACCAAATAGAGGAATATATATATAATGATTTAGAAGGCTAGAATTATGAGGAGGGAGGGAAAGAGTTAAAAAGGGCTGAATGGAAAGAGTTAGTATTAATAAAAAAAGAAAAAAACAAAATAGAGGGAATAGAAATGGACACCCTTGAGTTGTGGGTGTATGGAAAAATGTGGTATTTAATAGCCACAACAGAAGGCAGAAGGTAGAAAGATGAGTGAAGGATAAGAGATAGTTTGGAATACAAAATCAATATATAGAGAGAATGGGAAATTACTGAAGAAGAAGCACAGCAAAGAAGAGACAACCTATCAGCACCTAATTTGAAAAAAAATGAAAGAAAGAAGAAAGGGAGGAGGAAAGAGGAAAGAAAAGAGACAACAAATAAACAGAGAAAACCCAAACAACCACACAGGCAAGCAGTCAAACAAAGCTAAGAGGGATCAATATTCCCTGAGGTCCCGGTGGATTCTCTCAACCTGGTTATGTTTATCAATCAGTTTCCCCCCAGGTTTCTATATGCAGGTCCTGAAGCAGCTTTTGGCTACACCATTTTATTTATTTATCTATTTTTTGACATAATACAGGACCAAAAATAAGTCCTTCTCTAGACCACCCCCCTCACAGAGGGGCCCTAACTGGGCTCGTGGAAATTAATCAAGCACTTCACAATTTCTGGTTTCCCCAGGAACCCTAAAGTTCTGATGTTCGTCAGTGTGGGACGCTAAACCCGGCAGACTCTGCCCTTCTGGATCACAGCCCCAGTGTCACTGATTTACTCAGCAGATTCGTCTCTCCCCTCAGCCTGGTGCTGCTTCAAGTTGGCTTATCTGTTCCCCAAAATTATGAGTGGTCCAGGCAGCCAAATTGACAGCTAAAATATCCCCTCTTTGCTTTCTGTCAGAACTCTCGCTCTCTTTGAGAGTGTCCCTCTCCGCAACTCCATGGGGCCGGTGTTTATCCCTGGGCAGCTAGTCAAATCCACTTCCTCAGGAGTTTCACCCCTCCCCTCCTCTGGGTGCCGATTCACTGCAGCTATTTTGTTTGTCTAAGTTGCAGGGGGCTTCAGTTCAGCCAAAACCCGAGAAAATAAAGCTCTTTTTCCGGGACTCCCCCCTGAGAAAACACCCCCTCCCACCAGGCCCTGTCTCCCAGTTACCAGACTGGACGGGAGTCACGGTTCCAACCCGCTTTTTTTTTTCCCCTTAAGGGTGGGGGTCAGCCGACTGTATTAACCAGCACAGGCAGGCTTAAAACTCACAAATCTCCATGGTTCAGTCCATGCCATCGATCTGCCCAGATAGATGTCCCAAGCTTCTCACTTCACACGCACACAGCACAGACCCCCATGCAGGATCTCGTTTTAATGTCAAAATAAATAACCCCATATAAATCAGAGAGTATGCCCGTATTTAAATTTAACTTTTTATCTATGCAATGGTATCAAAAATAAATTCAGTGTATATCACATACTCAGTCCATATATGGGATTGAGGGGACATTATTCACCATTGCTCTTCGATTCCTGCTTCAACTGTTGTGGGACCATTTCTACACTTTCTTTTGGTGTTGTCTGTTCCCTCATTGAAATGTGGTTATCTACTGTTCAGATTATTTCATTTCAGTTTCTTGAAATCATATTTCCCTCACTATTAGTGCTATTGATAATTTGAAATTTCTAATTCCTCCTGCATTTTTCAAAGTAAATCATGTACAATGGGAAGTTATATATGCTGAGAAACAGTTTGAAGGCAAGTAAAAGAATTTTAATATTCAAATGAGTCAAATAAAAATCTGTAATTTATTACTAAAATTATTCCCAATAGGGTCTCACTCACATAATTAGCTAAATAATGGGTAAAGTATAAATTGTAAAACTACATTTTTCTTGTTCTATGGCATTAAATTTTCCTTGAATGTTGTTTGGAATTAACTTCTCAAATAATCAACTGACCTGCTGTATTTCCATTTTATTCACATTATTAGACCCAATAAAGCTTGAATAGCTGGATTCTAACAAGTATGCAAGCCTCTATTATCTTAGCTATGTGTGATTAATGCATCTTAGTCATTAGACATTTCGCCTGGGTCCCAAAAATTCAGTGTTTTTCTCTTTATGAAAGCTTTTTAAATGAAAATAAATTTACAAGACTTTTGTTTTCAGGGTCTTTTTTTCTATAATCTGTTTAAACTGACTGAGGAGAATTTTGCTTCATTGTATTCTCCAATGGCATTAGAATATGTTTTGTTTATTTTTAATAATTATTTAAGTAAATTTCCTGAAAAATTATAAACTTAGGCTCTTAGTATCATTCTCTTTGGATTTAGAAAACTCCCATTAGAAGTATTTATATATATATATGGATATGGCTGAATACAAATTTGTCTCTCTTCTACTACTTATCGTTTCTATACATCTTTTTTCTTTCATTCCTTCTTTAACAATGCATCCAAAGTTGGAACCTGGCTTCTAATGTGCTGCATGAGCAGAATAAGTAATAGCAAACATGTTTGAGCCTTTACCATATGGTCTGCATACCAAAGAATCTCATTCTGTCTTCAAAAGAATCCAATGAGATGAACACTAAGAACTTCCATGAGAAAATCCTGTCTAAGATAATCAGGTAAGGAATAGATTATCAATAAAAGCCATAGGAATACCTAATTTAAGGAGAAAGGATGGGTTACACTCAGGAAGGCTCACAAAATGGGCTTTGGAGAGTATGGCAGTGTTTTGTTTATTGATTTAAGTGGAGGTTTCAGAAATAAATCAACTGTAAGTCTTTTTTAAAAATTTTCTTTATATATTCTATTTCATAATTTAATAGGGTATAAATATGCAGGAAAAGTCTAAAAAATTATCCAAGTCAGTGAAACAATCCAGGATGTGAGCTTATGAGCTTCGTTATGACTATAAAGAATTAATTTGAAAGCAATTCTAAATTGTTTTTGTTTATTCCGCCTAGTCAATTCACTAAAAACCTAAAGTAACTTTTTAGCTATTATTTTGCTTTTCTTTTAGATGCTTCCTCCAGCCAAGTTGTTCTTGCTCTTTACAGAGAAGAATTTCTCCCCTGGGAAACCCTCTGGGTTTCCCCTTCTTTCTCCTTACAGACTACTCAGGGTCACTGCCTCTAGATCTTTCTACCTTCCTCCCTGTCAGTTATTTCAAGGGAAAAGGGAAGGCAGTTCAAGAAACTTTTCTTTGGTGAATTAAGCAATCAGAGCCTGCTTTGAATTTCTGATCTGGAGATTCGACATGAGAACAAACACAGGAAAGCCAAGACTAAAACACTTCCATGGAAAAGTACACTGACTTCCACCATCTGCTGGCCAATGTGTGAATCACATGGGCAAAAACTTCACACTCTGTATCCAATACCTGGGAGAGAATCTGCACCCCACTAGTGAGTCATTGACCCAATTAAAAACTTAAGCTGGGTAATTTTAAAAACTGAGAACAAGTTTAACCAAATATCAAAGAAGAGCTGTGAAAAAAAATAGGAAGAGAGAGAAATTGGCTATCAGAGTAAATTCACCAACATATTCAGATGCCTAGACATGTGCAAAAAAATACAAGTCATACTAAGAAACAGGAAAAGATGGTCCAGCCAAAAGAACAAACCAAATATGCTGAAAAGGTACAGGATTTAAGACCATTAATCAGTGTAATCAGTGATAATCACACAATTCTCTTAAATCATTTCAAAGACTTTATAATAAATATAAATAAAGATATAAAGGATTTTAAGAAGACACTGGAATAGCCTAAAGAACAATTTGAAAGCCTGCAAAGGAAAGTAACAAACATTATGGGAATGTAAGACATGATGGATGAGATTAAAAACACATTAGATTGTGAGTATTATCAGTGCCCTGGTTTTGTGGTAATCAGGGTAGGCTAAACATTTGCTATATTAGATAGCATGCATGTGTCCCAAGACCTAGTTTTTCTCCCTAGGCCTGGTTTTTAGAATGCTTGTGATAAACTAAGCTTGATTTGTTATACGAACAACCTGTATGGGAAATGACTGTAACTCTAGGTATCTTAGGTCAACTTTAAGCAATATGGCATGGGTATGAATGTGGCTAAAATGGTTGGGTTTCCATCTCCCATATGGAAGCACCTGGGTTTGATTCCTGGGACATCCTGGTAAAAATTAAACAAAGAAAAATATTGAAGGTGCGCTGGCCACCAGGTCCTGTGCATGGGTGTGCCATCAGGTCCTGCAAGCCGGTGCATCACCAGGCCCTAAGAGTGGGTGCACCGGTATGCCATCAAGCCTCAAGAGCAGGTAAGACAATGAGGCCCCACTTGTGGGTATGCCACCAGACCCTGCATGTGGGCATGCCATCAGGGCCCATGCAAGTGTGCACTGTCAAGCCCCACAATTGGGTGAGCCCCCTAGGCCTCATATGTGGGTGTACCGCCAGGCCATGCATGTGGGTACACCATCAGGCCCCATGCTCAGTTGCGTCACCAGGCCCCATGAGCTACGCAGGAAAATTATGACATAATAGGAGAGTGACACAAGGGAGAGCCAAGAGGAGACACACCAAAAAAACAGGAACTAAGGTGGTGCTGGTGGTAGGACACATTTCTCCCACATCAGAGATTCCAAGGATCGAATCTCAGTGAAGACAGGAGGAGGATGAGAAGAGAGGGCAGGAATCAGACACAGAGAGTTGCACAGTGAATGGGCACAGAAACAGAAAAATGGGAAGGAGGTAAAAATGGATACAAATAAATAAGTAATTAAATAAATAAATATATAAATAAATAAATCCTTAAAATAATGTAAGGGGAAGAACATATGGACTATACATGATTTGTTAACAAATAAATGATATAATTGATATCAGAGCAGACATAAATGAAATTGAGAAGGAAAAGCAATAGAGACTAAAAAACCAAGTTTGTTATTTGAGAAGATTAACAAAATTGACAAGCAGATAGACTGACAAGAAAGAAAGACAGAAGATGCAAATAAATAAAATCTGAAATGAAAATGGGGACATTACTACTGACCCCACAGGAATAAAAGAGATTATAAGATGATAGATAATATGGGCAACTGTATGACAACAAACTATACAACGTATATGAAATGGAAAAAATGCTAGGATCATACAAACAACCTCCACTGATTCTTGAAGAAATAGAGAACCCCAACAATCCAATCCAAAGTACTGGGTTTTTCATTTTAGGGAGTTGTTTGATGTCTGTTTTAATCACTGTACCCACTCTCTACTTCGGTGAGCCTGTGAAAAAGGCAATAGATAAGATAATCTCATCTTTTCCAGCTCTGACATCCTGGAAATAAATTTGTCCTTCCTGGTCCCACATATAGGGGGATATTAGTGTCCTTTTATCAGGGCAAATTTTAAGTAATGCAGGGCTTGGAGGATGTGTTCTGCTTTTGAAATGTGGTATTATTTGTATTTAATGCAATTTCATGAAATGGATAAATATTTGTATTTCCATTATTCACAATATAACATTTATCTTTGGGAAAATAAGATGACTTCTGAATTAAACTTTCAGATTTTCTATGATATATATATATATAAAAAGAAAACTATCATCATTGAGTCACCTCTCATGGATTGAGAGAGATCCTTGGTACTTCCATTTTCTGAAGATTACATTATTACAATAAACAAAAATGCCAGAAAATATTGCAAGCATTTTTGAACATTTTAAGTCTTTACATTGAAAAAACTACACTTCTCTTAGAAGGAAATTCAATACAAGCATACAAATGACAACATCATTATGGAAGTTATGTATATATGCATAATGTTATTAGCCCTTTGTACCCTATCACTGGTGTATTCCAGGACTTCAAAGTTTCATATTGAATGGTGAACAACTTTGAATCCTAAAAATGCATATCTGTGACTGTATTTATGGCTTCATTTAAAAACTCTTTATGAATATGAAATTGATTCTCTTTGTAAATATGCAGGATGGAAAATTTCCCACCTTGTGAAAGGCCGTGAGCTTAAGGAGGCACATAGGTAAATTGATGTAATTTCTGGGTGAAATTTGTTAATCCTCACTGTCCATAACACATATAATATCTTTTGATGTTTTCTTTCACCCTTCTAAACTATGCAAAACTGTCTTCACTCCACTCAGGGGGCCCTTATACTAGGAAGAAATAAGGAATATTGGACTAAGAAACTAGTAAGATATACTGAAACCTGGGACATTAGCCAAGATCACCTTTATTTCATGAGGTGTATTCTTCATTTATGCAGGAATCTTCAAGTTGTATGTACTGAATGGCACCTCCAAAGTCATCTAATGTCATTCATTCGAACCACACACATATGAAGGGTATAACTAAGGTGTAGAAAATGAATAACAGTTCAACAAGTTTGCAAATATGAATGGACCTGAACTGATATTTCTTATATTCTTTTTTTCCATCATGACCTCCATTAAGAGAATGAATGATTTACACATAATATATCATTATCCCATGTGAAGCAGAAATCCAAAATTTCAGGTGTACAGTATAATTACAGAAATTAGGTATAAGTGATGAAGATGTCAGCAACTATTTTTCCCTTCCCCAAATTCCACATGTTTATGGAACTTAGAGTCTTAAGGGGAGTCAAGAAATGATTAATATGTTAAAAATGAATAAAAAAAGATAATAGTTAATTAAGTCAAAGTCTAATTTTGATGTGTGTATTGTGGCTATTCCCTCCTGGAATGATTACCTAATTCAAGGAAGTGAATATCAATGGAAATGTCTAGAGCTGGATAAACAGCTGTATCATGCAGTTACTGTATGAAATGATCTTCCTTTCTGACAGTAAGTCAGTCATTCATTTGATTATTACTGTGGGTGTGAAGCAAAGGTCCGAAAATGAAAGTCAATTTAGCAAGAAATACATGGGTTGGTCAATTTGTTGACTTCATGAGACAGAAATATATAAAAAGTTTCCCATCAAAATAGCAATGTAACAAATCAAAATGAATACAAAATAGATTGTCCATGTGTTTTTTTGGGAAAGTCCTGAAAAATTACACACAATTACATTATTCTTTTTTCCAAGGTTCCAGTGCAATAAAAAGGCATAACAGAAAAAAAAAAAAGGCATAACAGCAGTTTGAAAAGGAAAATTCTTAAGTCAAATTCAGAGAAGGTTATGGATAGTATTGATAATAAAATAATGAAATTATGTTTGGCGTGATTCCAGTGTTTCAGAAAATGAGAATCTAATATTTAATAAAAATCATTAAAATTTCCATAAATCTTTAAGATCATTACGTTCAATCTTGACATTAATAAAAATGTATGCATTCATTCAGCCAATTGAAATCCTATAAAAACATTATTAATTAGCAAATGTTACCCAATTCCAATTTAATAGATGGTTAATTACTTGGAAAAATGTAGCTCTTGATTCTTACAAACTTGAAATTTGTTAATGATAGAAGTATAACTTGTGCAAAGTTTTTGTTTAACAATGTAAAAGCAAAGGTAAAGTTGTAACTGTGTTCCCTAGTGGAATATATGCTATCTAAAACATTAGGTAAAAATTAAATGAAAGATTTATATAATGATACCTATATACTTAAACGGAAGAAAAAACTCTCTGCAGTAAGCAAATGCAATTGGTTTGATGAATTTTTCTTGCTTGTTTATCTTTTTCTTTATTTGTGACAGCAAAATGTTGACATTTTATAACAGAAGTATATTTATTTCTACAAATATTTCAATTAAAATTATATACTTAAATTAACCATAGAATAAAACAATAATTAAAACTAAAAGGAGTAGAAGACAGTTTACCTTGATGGTTCTGCCCTGGACTCCATGTATCATATTTATCATATTTTTCAAATCAATTTCTCCTCAATTGTTTGAAATGTAGCATTTATTTTTAATTTCCATTATCATTGAATAAACTTTTTTTCCAAAACATCTAAAGAGACTGACAATGCATAATAAAAAGAAAATTTATAGAAAGTATGTGGGAATAATTTGTGGCCAGAGAGAGTTACTACCTGGACTCTATTATTTAATTATACCACAGTGTATGAATTTCGCTACCAAATGATTTGTTCCTGAATTTCATTTATCTCCTTCAACAATTGGGAAACCTGTCTGGACTTTGTCACAATATGGTTGTAAGCTCAAACCAATAAATGTCTATTGCTTTATTAACCATATAAATAGTAATAGTAATTATTCTCAAAATATTACTGTTAGCAAATTATGTTTCTCACAATTTTTAAGAACATTGTCCAATAACATTGACTCCTATATAGAAAATGAAATTTCAGCACCTTTAAATCTTGTTTTTTAAATCAAGGATTTACCATCCAATAAGGATAATTTTCAAGAGTAATCTACGTATGCAAAGATAGATAGAGCAATAAAATCAGTAACCTGAAAAATCAACTGTAACCCAGTTGTTTATTTCCAGTGGCTAATTTTGTTGAAATAGATGCTTGAGAAATGGAAGATGAATGGATTAAAATGGAATAGGCCCAGAAATTCATGTTGTTAAAGCTAATTCATTTCTGTGGTTGGAAATTTATTGTGTGTAGGTCCTTTTGATTAGATTACTTAAGTTAATGGTCTTTTGATCAGGTTACTTCACTAAAGCCTTGCCCAGATTGGGTCCTTTGTAAGAGAATGAAATTCAGAAAGAAAGTGATGAAATGTGATTCAGCTAAAATAATGAAACCTGGAAAGAAGGGAGAGACCCGTAGTCACCTCCATGTGCCTTGCCATGTGAAAGACATGTCCAGGATTACCAGTACCCGGTCTTCAGGGAGAAGACATTGCCTGATGATGCTACAATTTGGACATTTTCATGGACTCAAACTGAAGGCTTATAAGCTAATAAATACCTATTGGAAAATTCAACCCATTTCTGGTATATTGCCTTTGGACTATTTAGCAGGCTAAAACAGATTTTGGTACCAAGAGTGGGTTGCTGCTATTGCATATGCCAAAAATGTTAAGAAGGTTTTAAAATTGGTTAATGACTTGAGACAGGAAGAATTGTGAGGTGGTTGATAGAAAAGATCTAGTTTGCTTTGAGGAGTTTGTTGGTAGAAATATGCATGCTAAAGTTACTTCTAATGAGTACTTAGAAATGAAAAAGGGTCACTGCAATATGGAAGAAAGGTGATTCTTGCTTTCTTGTAGCAGAGAACAAGGCAAAATTGTGTTTGGATGAAGATGGAAGGCAGAATTTAAAAGTGACAAGCCTGGATATTTCACTGAAGATATTTCCAAATTAAATGTGAACAGTGTAGCCTGGTTTTTCTTACAGCTTATAGTAAAATGTGAGAGGAAATGGATAAGCAGGAATGAACTCCTGGGGACATAGAACTCAGAAATTGATGATTTGGAAATTTTTGATCTTCCAGAAAGTGAGGTCTCAGAGAATAGTGTGTCACGTGATGATTTAACTGAACATGGAACTAGTCAGCAATTTCATTGCAGGTCACTTATGCAGAAAGAATTTGTGGAAAATTCTCTTGTTTGATGGTTAGGACCCATGTGTGCTACATGCAATTGACCATTATTTGCAATATCTGTATGAATGAACCACTGCCAGCCTGGAGCAAAAGGGACAGACTGAAGGAAAAATGACTTCATAGGCAGAACCCTGAAAGCTGAGGTCTGTATTGATGACATCTCAGGCCAAGGTAGAGTACCCACCATGTACGTGGAAAGGGTGAATATGTCTCAGAGGTTGGAGAGGCCCTGCTTTCTGTCCCATTGTTCAGGAAGAGCATTATCACCCAATATTGTCAGATGCCTGGGGGGTTGTGGAGAAGCTGGCTGCCACCCAGATGCTTTAGAACGGTGGAGCCTTGCATTTGGCTGTCACCCCTATGCTTAATGAAGGCATGGTCATTAAACCAATGCTTGGAGATATTGGAGCCCTCACCCCAGTGTTTGGGGAGAGCAGATCTGCTGTGAAAGCCCTCCTTCAAACCCAGAGGACAAAGTATCATTCTATAGATGACTTTTCAACCTTTAAATATAAAGAAGTATGTTCTTCAGGGTCTCAGAATTGTTTGGAGATCGTGATCTCTGTTGTCATTCCAATATCTCCCTATGGCAATGGGAATATTTCTTATGAATGTTCCTTTTTTGTGTATTAGAACATATAACTTATTCTAAATTTCAGAGTTCCAAAGCCTAAGGGGAATATTGATCCAAGACAAACCACACCTATAACCAATTTTGATGAGACTTTGTCCTTAATATTGTTACTAAAATGATTTAACACTTTAAGGTATTGTGATGGAATGCATGTATTTTGCATTTGGAAAGGGCATGTCTTTCTGTTTTCCAGAGGTTGGAGTGTGATGTTTTGAAGCTGAATAGACCCAAGAAAATCATTTTGTTAAAGCTAATCCATTCCTGTGGGTGTAAAACTATTGTTTTGTTTAGTTTTTTTCCTTTTTGCAAAGTCTTTAATTATACTCTCCATTATCCTCAAACAACTGTATTCAACTTTTGTAAGTTCACATTCAACAGTTAGTTAACACATTCTACGTTTTACGTTGAAAATAAAACTCAGCCATCCAATGAACCTCCCCATTGCCTCAAATGGAACTCAACCTATTGTAATAGTGTCTTTTGATTAGGTTACTTTAGTTAAGGTCCTTTAGATTAGGTTTCTTCAGTAAGACATTGTCCAGGGTGGTCTAAATCCTCTTGCTGTGCTAATTTATAAGAGAATGAAATACACAGAGAAAGAGAGAATGCCTTAGAAGCCGGAAGCGGAAAGCAACTGAAACTGGAAGATAAGGGACAGAGGAGCAGTTGCCACCATGATGTGCCTTGCTGTACGCCAGATGAATCTGGGATTGCTGGCAGCTATTCTTCAGAGAGAATGCATTGCCTGATGATGCCTTGATGTGGACATTTTCATGTCCCCAGAACTGTAAGCATGTAAGGTAATAATTCCACAATTTAAAAGTCAACGCATTTCTGGCACATTACCTTTGGCAACTTTAGCAGAATTAAATGTAAGAGAAGAGAGAGGGAGGGGGAGGGGAAGGGGGAGTGGAGGGGGAGGGGGAAGGGGGAAAGGGGAAGGGGAGAGGAGAAGAGAAAAGTGAATAAACATTTCCACTCATATGCATATCTGTTTTGGAAAAGAGAATTCATTAAATGAGAAATAGGAGAAATGTCAGATGAAATCAACCTTCAAGTATACTGAAACTTTTATACTCTTAGCCATCAATTTCTCTCTCCCTGTCACTCCATATTCACAGTTATATAGACTTGATACCAAATGTGCACACTGAAGTCCAGTTACCAAAATGTCTTTACCATACACAAAACTATGCATTAAAATTTTATTCAGAAAATTAACTTATTATAA
>JAQZBX010089256.1:0-12652 GCA_029593785.1 Cabassous unicinctus
TCTAAGAACCCAAAATTGATTATTAAATGTTTATGTCATGGCCCAGTGCTATGTACAGTGTCTTCAAAGGTTAGAAATGCAAAGCCCATCTTAAGGAAACCAAAGCACTTTGGTTTAAAGTGAATGACAACACATCTGGTATTCAGGTACAGTGATCATGATTTGGCAATAAGTCTAATTTATACAGTATCTGTTGAGAGCCTGCCATGTGCAAAATTGTACATCATCACTAATATTAAATAGTTGGCTCCCTGTGGGTTCATGGTTTAGAGACAGAAGTTTACATATAAATGTAATTCTGTTTGGGCATACCTGACAGATGTCAGTATAATTATGTAAAGGGGGGGGATACTGAGGGTGAAAATATTTTATTAAAATTGAATTTTGAGTTAATAGGTGAGTCAGGAACAGGACTTCAACAGGTAGATATGTATTTATGAACATTCCAGGAATAGAAAAGCTTGAAAAAAATTGTAGTAGGGTGTTTTAGTTTCCTAGGCTGCTCAAGGAAACACTATGAAATGGTTCATCTTAAACAAAAGGAATTTATTTGCTCATAGTTTGAGACGTGAAAGTCGACATCAAGGTATCATCACGGCGACACTTTCTCCCCAGAGACTGACATTCCCGGGCTGGTTTCCAGGGATCCTTGGTCTTTGTGTCACATGGCAATGTCTCCTGGTCTCTCCCTGCTCTTCCAGATCCCATTGATGTCCAACTTCTGGCTGCTCACTCTGTGGCTTTCTCTCTGGCTGTCTGAATTTCATTCTGCTTATAAGGGACTGCAGTAATAGGATTACTACCCATCTTGATTGAGGTGGGACACTCCTGAACTGAAGCAGCCTCCTTGAAAGTCATGCTTACAATGGGTTCACACCCACAGGATTGGATTCACTTTAAGAATCCTGGGGTACATACAGCTCCAAAGCACCACACAGGGTCATCAAGTAGGGACTTTTTTTGAAAAGGCAAATCATTCAGGGTGATGGACACAGGGGTTTGTAGCAAGTCATGTATAGGCACTAGTACACAAGGCCCAAGAAAGGTGACCTGCAGGCTTAGCAGTGTGGACAAGCATGAAAAGGAGCTAGATTTAGATAATAAGGAGTACCTAAGGCATGTTATCCTTATTAAATCAGAGGAAAGTGATACAGAGAGTTTAAGTGATTTAGCTAAGCCACAGAGTTAAAAGGTGGAGAGGTAGAATTCAAACAACTTTTCCTTCTTCTAAAACCTATGCTCTTTTTACTAAATTATATATACTAGCATTAAATGTGTGCAACTTATTGCTAAGAATAATTGATTTTAGAACAAAAATGCAGACCTTATATACATCTATATATTTCATCATATATACAGGACATTCTGAACTGAATTAACTCTCCAGACAATTAAAAATGAAATTGTTAAAAATGAAATTATTATCACTCTCTGTCTCTCTTAGTATGCTGTGCCCAATTATCTTAAATATTTGGAGAATAAGATTTTTTGTCTTCTAATATGCACTTTCAATTTGCATTTTTATAAGCAGTTTTATTGAGATATGTTCACACTCCATATAATTCATCCAAAGTGTACAATCAATGCCTCTCAGTATAATCACAGAGTTGTACATTCATCACCCAATCAATTTTAGAGCATTGTGAATAAGATTTTTGAAGGCCTATACTAATTAAATAATTGAAATCTTCCTTGAAGTGGGAGAGCATTGATCTTAGTAGATCCAACATGTCTGATAAAAGCAAAGACAGGGCCCCAATATAGCCTTCAATTCCAAGAGCCCTTAGGAGGGCTAGGGAGAGAGGAGAGAATCCTGGTCAGAAGTTGGGCTGACTTGGAGCATAATCGAAGGCTTAGAGCTAAGTGAGAAGAATCTTCAGCAACTGCTGAAAATGCACCTGCTGTGTCTTCAGGTTGCCTTGATTTGTCTTCTATGGTGGTATAAGAGGAACACACTGGCTTCCACAGGTACAGGATTAGGCGAAAGGCGCCAGGACCTTGTATTTAGAGGCAAGAATTAAGTTCTGAAGACAGGTGAGAGAAGAAGGAAACCAGGAGATTGGGGAACAAAAAGAAAGTTTCTTGTCTGGAAGGGAATTCTTCAGATAGAGGAAACAAAATTCCAAATCAGAAATGGGAAAATTTGAACAAAAACAAACTGATAGCCTAAGGGGAATTGCGCTCAACCCTAGTATGTGCAAATGGGGCTCCTGAAATCTCCCTTTTAGTGGGTGGAAGTCGCCATAGGAATAGAGAACCACATGGCCTTAGCGGTGGGGCAAGAGAGGGGTAGGAGCCATACAGGGTCTGATACTAGCCAAAAGAAGGATTTTTCTTAAGCACATTTTCAAATTGATATCAAAGTATTTTTTTAACCTAAATGATTATGATTTTTTTATGAACTCTGTGCATGGGGCTTCTGATTTCAGTTCTGATATAGAAAGACCTTGGAAGTCTTCACTCCCACCCTTACAACAAGCAAGAGCTTGTGGAAGAAAAGTTGTGTAAAACAATGTTTTTCTTGTACCAATCATAAAACCAAGGCCACAGAGCAGTCACTCGAATTTGGAGATGCAGGTGAATTTGGAGAAATACAGCAAACAGACACTTGGAGCAGAATCTTCCAGAGTCATAAACTGGGAGGAATATATAAATACTAATTTTCAAAAATTGCTGGAGGCTGAGTGTGAATTAGCATGAAAGTGAGAAACTCTCGGTGTTGCAGTTTTGGGGGGTTTTACCTCCAGGAACCTCCCCAGATTCTCACAGTGATGATCCAAGAAAGATCCTCTCCTGGCTCTGGAATGGGGAATGGAAGAAAACCAAAGACAAAGAGAGAATCTTGAAAGAAGTCAGAGAAAAACCTTACCCATAGAAGAACAAGAATAAGAATGACAGAATGAGTAGAGTGAAATATCCAGATGTTAAAAGAAAACAAAACACCAACCTAGAATTCTATATCCAGTGAAATTATCCTTCAAAGGTGAAGGAGAAATAACAGCTTTCTCAGACAAAAATCTAAAAGGATTTATCACCGGCAGTTCTGCTCTATATGAAATTTAAAAGAAGTTCTTCAGGCAGAAGTAAAATGATATAGATCAGAAGAATTGGATCTACATTAAGAAAGGAAGTGTTATAAAATGAATAAATGAAGTTAAAATAAAATATTTTATTATCTTATTCTTAATCTAAAAGATAGAAATTGGGAGTATTCTGGTATGAGTCACCTGCACCGCAAGTAAAATAGTATAGTGTTCATATATGTAACATTTATGTAATCCAAAGTATCTTAAAATATATATATATATATAAGATGTACTTGAAAAACAGCGATACTGTAATAGTCATGCCTTTCTGCCAAAGATGTACTGTGTTGATAATGGGCGAGTATGGAAAAAATATGCCAAATGTACGCTATGGACCATGGTTTTTGGTAACAGTGTGATGATATTAACTCAAAATCTGTACCAAATATTCCACCACGGTGTGGTGTGTTGGTGAAGGGTTACTGTACAGGAATTCTAAACATGTGCATGATTATTTTGAAAGGTCACAACTTCCGTAATAAAAATATATTTAAAAAAAAATAAAGTAAAAAAAAGCAAATAGTTCATCCCACTGAATAAAAAAATATATGTGATCAGGGACTTGTATCTAAAATATGTAAAGAACTGTAACAAACCAACAACAAAATGACAACCAAATTTAAAAAGGGCAAAGGACTTGAATAGACATTTCTCCAAAGAAGATATACAAATGTCCAACAAGTACATTACAAGAGGCTCGATATCATTAGTTATCAGGGAAATGCAAAACAAAAGCATAGTGAGCTACCACTTCATACCCACCAGGATGGCTACAAGCAAAAAGCCAGATGATACCAAGTATTAGAGAGAAATCAACACCCTCACACCATGCTAGTGAGAATGTAAAATGCTGCGGCTGTTTTGGAAAAGAAACTGGCAGTTCTTCAAAAAGTTAAATGTATACTTACCACTTGACACAGCAATTACTTCCAGGTATAGACCCAAGAAAAATGAAAACGTATGTCCATGTAAACATATGTCCAGTATTATTCATAACAAGTGTTCATAGCAGCATTATTTATAATAAAATGGAATAAAAAGATGGAAAAAACTCCAATGTTCATGAACTGATGACTAGATAAACAAAATGTGGTATATTCATGCAATGGAATATTGTTTAGACATAAAATTGAAAGCGTTAATATATGTCCATTAGATATATTCTATGTCCTTTAGAATGCTTTTGTTAAATTCTTAGAACAACGATATTTAGAATTTTACTTGGATTTTTGTTTCATGTGTAATTTAGATTCCCGTGGCAGTTTGCATATAAATTTTAATTGTTTGTTCAGTTTCCCCATTTCCCCACTAGACCACAAGCTTCATGAAAACAGATTATTCTCCAGCCTAGGACAGTACCTGAGACATAGTCAGTGTTGAATAATTGAATAAATAAATTAATGCACTTATTAATTTCATAGCACTTAGAAATAGAATCATTATTCTAATTGAAAGTTCTATTTGGCCATTGACCACATTTAAGAACAATTTTTATTTTTATGTATATATTTTATACTAATTTTATGTAATATATTTGTATTACTGAAGAGACTCATTTAAACTCAGAATTTTTCATTATTCACAATTGCTAAAAGATGGAAGCAAACCAAATGCCCATCATCAGATGAAGAGATAAACAAAATGTGGCATATACATATAATGGTACATTTTTCGGCCTTAAGAAGGAATTGACATTTTGTTATGTGCAACAGCATGAGTGAACCTTGAAGACATCATATTGAGTGAAATAAGAAAAACACAAAAGGACAAATATTGTATGATCTCTTTGATAAGAAATAACTGGAATATGCAAATTCATCGAGTCAGAAACTAGAAATACAGGCTACCAGTGGTGGAGTGAGAGTAGGGAATGGGGAGTTAATGCTTAATTGCTGCAGAGTTTCTGTTTGGGGTGATGGAAAACTTTTGGATGAAGGTATGGTAGCCCAATATTGTGAATGTAGTTAGCTCCACTGAATTATATATTTAAGAGATGTTATAAAGGGAAATTTTAGGTTGTATATGTATTACTAGAATAAAGTTTTAAAAACCATAGGACTGTACAACACAAATAGTGAACCCTAAAGTAAACCATGGGCTATATTTAAGTATAATTATAATAATATTGTTTCATCAATTATAACAAAGTTCTCCCACTAACACAAAAGTATTAATAATAGGGAAAACTGCATGTGAGGAGGATATATGGGAACACTTTATTTTCTGCGTGAGTTTTCTGTACACCTACAACTTTTCATAAGTAAATAAATAAATAAATAAATATTTTACAGATGTTTCTTTAGATTTTTAATGATGTATCAGTGTAAGCCCTTTAGATTATTTTACTTTTATTTTCTCTTTTATTTATTAAATCCTTTATTTCTATGTTAAAAGAAAATAATAATAGTGGTTGTGGGGGTTTGAATTGTATGTACTCCCAGAAAATCAGGTTCTTAAATCTGTCCATTCTGTGGGTGTGAACCCATAAGTAGGACCTCTTGATGAGGTTACTTCAGTTAAGGTGTGTGGCCCAGTGCAATCAAGACGGGTCTCATTTCTATTACTGGAGTCCTTTATAAGCAGAATGAATTCAGACATGAGCGAGAGAAGCAAGGTGTTGATGGAACCTGGAGAGAAGGGAGAGACCAGGAGACACCACCATGTGCTTTTGCCATGTGACAGAGGAACCAAGGATCTCTGGCAACCAGCATTAGAACACGACAGTTTTTTAGGGAGAAAGCATAGCCTTGATGATGCTTGATCTGGGCTTTCTTTTAGCCTTTTAGCCTCAAATATTATTCTCTAATAAAGTTCCGTTGTTTAAGCCAAACCATTCCATGGTATTTGCGAGAGCAGCCTAGGAAACTAAAACAATGACCAATCCTTTATTTTTCTTCTTCTGTTTTTAATAGATTTGCTCATAGTTCAGCATTTCTCAAACTGTGTTCCACAAGATACAAATAGGCATTGAATAAATAAAAAGCATTCTGTGATCAAATCTACCTGTGAAATAGTCAGCAAATAAAGTTAGATTATTTAATGTGTTGCCTTGTGAAGCTCCAATAAGATGTTTGATGTACATATACATATTCATACATAAATACACATTTATGTATATATTCCCCATATTTTCTAAATTCATGTATTTCTAAGACAATAAGGAAAAAATAAAATTTTTAAAATGCTAACTTTTATAAGGTGTTTGGATTTATTTTATATTTAATAGTTCTTGAACTTATTTAAACTTTGGGACTTCATTTATAAAGATAAATATTTTAATATGGACTTTATGTTATCTCTCACTTTATTGATCATACAATATTAGGAATCCGGAATTAATTTAAAACTTACTCTACTGGCACTGTTCCAAAAACAATAACTACTATTTTGAACATTCTACAATCCATCCTTATCTTAAACTTTTTCTTTTTATCTAGAGATCCTTTGCCAGAAGCAAGAGGCTTAATAATTAGAACAACAAATCAATGCCAATGTACTTTCTTGAATTTGAAGAAAATATTACATTCTTCCTTAAGTCCATTTGTTAATGTTCAATCTTGGTTGAAGTTCATTTCCCAAATCATGCTTGACTTCATTCATTCCATGAATATTTGTTGAACGGGGATTACATGGTACCCATTTTTGAAGAGTTGAGAATCCGATGCGAATACAAACAAGTGAACAAACCTTCATTTTTCATTGTGATTTTTGCTTATCTGCCAAAATAGAAGGCACTAGATGATGTTATATGAAACTCTCTGGCTCAGACACGTATTTCATTGGCGGGGGCGGGGGGAGGTGTTGGGGAAAGAATATTCTTTTAAGAATATATAAGATTTATTCTTTCAGCAAATATATATAGTCTCCCTACTGTGTACTAGGTGATTTTTAGGTGAGGAAAATGAAATAAACAACGAATTACACGATTTCAAGTAGTGATAGTGCTATGAAGAAATATAAGTGAAAGAACGAGCTAAGAGAAGATTTGGGAAGTGTTACAGCCAGAGAGAAAGGCACGCGGGAAGGCGAGGGGCACCCTTTGGTCAGTCCCTCCTTCCTCCACTGCTGTGAGGAGGCAGGTCTCGCTGCAGGTCTCCTCACGCCTCTCAGGCAACACTAGAAGCCCTTCTCTTGCAACCCAGGTTGCTTAAGCCAACAGTCTTTCCCACACATGCTTGTAGCCTTACCATGTGCTCAGAGCTGCAATTTAACTGTCTGCATGGACCGGATAGACATGCATGGATAACAGATGTTTGAGGCTTCTTTCAGCGTCACAAATGAGTGAATTGGGTGAGGTATACACAAGATGTTAGAGGGGTTGTGGGACCTGGAGTGGGCTGGATAGTACTTTTTTCAATTAAACAAATTCAAAAATAATTATTCAGAAATCACTGCTTTTTTCACCATTAAAATTTTTATTTTGAAATGATTTCCATCTTACAGGGCAGTTACTGAAATAATAAAAGCTCCAATATATCCCACCCCCAGATATCCAAATCCACCAATTTTAACATTTTGCCACATTTGCTGTATCATTCTGTCATCCATCTATCAATCCATCAATCTATCCATCTATTTATCAATTTTCTAAACATTTGAGAGTAGGTTGAGTGCATGCTCCTTGAACACATAATACTTCCAAGTACAAGAAATCACTCTTTTTGAGACAGCAGATTTTGATGCCTTCTCAAAGAAGACTTTTGCTCCAATGGACTTAATTAAGGTGTGGGTTAAATTTGAGATGAATGAAATATTTAGAGCAGCAGTTATAAAATAATTTGCCAGTTTCAAGTGAACCATTTTTATTAATGCAGATGGTGGAAGTTTAAGAGATGAAGACCATTTTTGGATGCAGAAATTTATTCTCCATTAAAATAACTTTACAGTGAATATTTACTTTTTCTTCCCTAGCTCTCAGTTTTTCTCTGGAGAAATAACCCTTCCCCATCATGGAAGTCTCAATGGGGCTATCAGTCAAGTCCTTTCCTCCCCTTCCCCTAACACCCCCCACCCCACCCCCAAGGGTTGTGATCCAAGGCTTGGCCCAGCCCACAGAAGTGACTGCAGGTTATGAGCTTCCAAAGCTAGACTTCTGCCTTGTTTTCTCTTTAATTCTGTCATACTTTTTAGCAGCATTTGTTTCCGTTGCTTGTAACTCAGGAGCCCTCCCTGACATAATACATCACCGTTTCTTCTTTCAAACAAGCAGAACTCCATTGAAGGACAAGCATAACGGAAGAGGGGAAATATGGCCTAAAATGGGGCTTCATTGTCATCCCATCAATGGGATGACAATATTTCTCCGGTTTTAGCCTGTATCAGAATTTCCCTGATTTAAGTAAATTGTTTAAAGTGCACATTCTTGAACTGCACCATCAAAGATTTTCATTGTTTCTTTTTGACAAACATGTCAAGTGATTCTCATGTATGTGGAGCACAGGCCACACGGTGAAAGCCGCTGCATGCGTTGCAAGATTGGCCCCTATACTTGCCGAATATTGGTGTCGCTTATGATTGAACACCTCTAGAGATGGTGAACTCTCTATCCTACAAGGTAAGTCTATTCCGTTTGGGAAAAAACTCTTCTAAAAAAAGTTTCCATATTTTGAGTAAAAATATGCCTTTTATAAAATCAAATCATTGGCTCATACAGTTTTAGAGTTAAATAATTACAGAGGATTTTCCCTTCCCCTTCACTCTGAAGAAACAACTTCAAAGAGTTAAAACACACTTTTTCTTTTTTTCTAAATAATTTAATTTCACATAGGCATGTGTATACGAATTTTCAATGACCTCATATCCATGTTTTTTAGAAAAGTGACTTGGGGGTTGCTAGGCAGAACCCCATATCCCAAAATAACAACCCTCTCATTCCCATAAAAGAGTTGTTTCTTTTAGGTCTTAACAACTTTTTTGTTATGAAAAGGTGAAATAGTGCACACCCCTCTGTGAGGTACAAAGCTTTGCCAGCTAAATGGCTTGGATACCAGTGACAACACAGGAGTTTGCTGAGAGTGGAAATGGAAGTGCTATCACCATGAGAACTATGTCAGATTGTTTTATATTTCTTAACTTCCCCTCATGCCTGCTTTTCATTTCACCATCTGTTTCTCCATTACTATTGGTAATTAAACTCTTGAAGAAAAGGAACATGTGCTGCTGGAATAAGATGCTTCATTTAAATAAAAGGCTAGATGTCTGACAATTTACATGTGCGCTCTCCCAAGGTTATTTGCATTTTAGTTATCACGAAAATGCCATCAAAGCCTTAAACTCACCGGATGGAATTACTATACCATGGTAGAATTGTTGGTATCCGCTAGTGTGTGGAATGGGCTCTTTGCTAGGGGTGTTGGAGGTGGATTCAAGCTTTTCTGTGTGCTGCCTGAAGTCCCTCAAGTTCACTTACTTGTCTGTGCCAAACAATAACCTTCCAAGGCAGAATGGTGTAGTAGAAAGAGAGTAGACTAGTGCCAGACACACTTAGCTTCTATTCCTGACTGTGTCCCTTTCCACTCCCAGTAAAACCCCAGAATCCACTGAGTCAGTCTCAGTTTGTTTGTTTGTTTGTTTTTTGTTTTTGTAGATAGCAAACTTCCAGGGTGGTTGAAGATATTGATTTAATGTAATTTAATCCAGCAGCTAATTATTGAACATATGCGCTGGGACTATGCAAGACACTGGAGATAAAGGGTGTTTGAGAGATTCCTTACCTTCGCTCAGCATAAAGTTTAAGAGGAAAGACAAGCAAAGAGCAACAGAAACAACAACTCACAACGTCAGGTACAACACAGTGCACGTATTAGGAATTACGGCAAGAATCTTGATAGGTGTGCCGCAGATTAAATAACGCATTGCTCATTAGTTTCCCTTCTCTCCTTTTAATGTTTTTTGACTATGCCAAATCTTGTTGAGGATGGCAAGGGCATAGAAATTTAATAAAATTCTTCCTCAAGTTCTGACATATTTATTTCAGAAGGTATTTATTATTTTTTGTTTGTTTGTATCCTTTTTGCCTTCTCATTCATTTTAGTCATTATTCTTTTTCACTTTAAAAATTAGTTTCTTCATCTCTTAGGCTGCTCGGTTAAATTAATAGTTAGATTCTTCCTCTGGAAATGTGTACCTATTTGAGGAATGAAAAATTAGTTTCATGACTAGAAAACAAACCAAAACTAAACAAATGCACGAGGGAATAGACTTGTAGAATGTGTGAGCTGGAAGTCATCAGGTCAACCTACCTGATCTTACTGACAGATGATCTTCAATTCGGGGAAGGGAATTCACTTACCATGGTGTGTGTGGGTGGGGGGCGGGCAGGGAGGGGAGACACAGGGTTTAGCCACGAGTAGAACTCAGATCTCTGGATTCTCAGTCTACAGCCAAAGTGTTGTCAGAAATGGTCACTTATCCAAGAGTGAATTTCATAAAAAAGATGCATGACTTCATCTGCAAATGCAAAGGAGATGAATAGCTTAGCTTCAGCCTAATTGACAGATGAGGCCTAACTGACTCTTTCCAAGAGGATTTTTATCTGATAAGACCATCAGTGCTCCAGACAGAGCACAAGAGGAGGCATCCTGCAAGCAGAGGTGCATGGAGATCTTTGCAAACAGCAACTTCACTAAACAGAGGAAGCACGAGCTCTCTCTACAGCGCTAACTCGTATAAAATGCTCCTGAGCACTGGCTGATGCTGAGGGGACTACATTTTAGCACTTCCTGTCTACCAAAGACCTTGGAGTGCTCACTTTTCCAAGCCAATGAGCTTCCTTAATAGCTCTCCGGCTATTTGAGGTCCCTAACAGGCAGGAGGAAGTCCCAAAGTCCCCAGCTGTCAAAGTAGATAAGTCTTGCTAAAGGGCAGAACACTGAGATGGGGCTTTTAGGAAAGAAGCAATCTCCCACAACTGATTCACACATAGTCAAGCCCTTCCTTCTGTTTCATGCAATCACTGCTGGGGAAATTAAAGCCGGCAGACTTGCCTATGTCGAGATATTGTTGAGTCTTATTAAATATAGACAAGGAGCATTCAGAGGCAAACAGGGATCAGCAATAACATACAAAGCAGTTGAGGAAAATCAGAAAGGACCTAATATGAAATTGCATAGTGATTTAGAACCCAAGCTCTGAAACCAAGCAGTTGAAGGGAGAGTAGTGAATGTTTTCACTGGCTCTCTTGCCACAGGGCAAAACTAAAGGCTTTTAGCAGGGGCCATTGGGTGCCCCGCCTCCAGTCTTTTACCTATCTCTACCATATTAGGCAAACATTATATGATGAGAATTTACAACACCACAAACGTTAAAGATTGGCACAGGCGTCTGCAAACTATACCCAAGGACCAAATCCAGCCATGCCCATTATTTTACATATTGTCTATGAGTGCTTTCGCACTATAAGAGCAGTGTTGAGCAGCTGTGAAGAGACCTTATGGCCCACAAAGCAGAAAACATTTATGATTTTCTGTAAAGGGTAAATATTTAGTATTCACCCTTTGCAGAAAATGTTGCAGACCTCTGCACTAACACAATCATCAAGTTGTATGCCTTCAAATCAGATTCAACAATTGTTAGCATCTCATTATTGTTGCTTTATCTCTCTAGATGCATGTATATATATATATTTATAATTTTTTCTGATCCAAATGGAAGTAAGGTACCTTCCTCTGCTAATCTCTATAGCATGCCTCTGCTAAGAAAAAGGGCATTTTCCTATAAAGCCACAATGCTTTTAACACACGAAAAAATCAATGATTATTCCATAATTTTGTCTAATATATGGATCATATTTGTATTAATTCAATTGTCCTCAGAATATTTTTGATAGATTTTTATTTATTTTTAACCAATATCCTATCAAAGTTTTATCCATTGTGTTTGGTTATTATGCTTCTGCAATCTCTTTTATCTAGAAAAGACCTGTCACCTTAATATTGTCTTTTTTTTTTTTCACCATCAGCATTGACTTTTGGGAGGGTTCAGGCTAATTGTCTTGTAAAATATTCCACATTCTGTATTTATTAAATTGTTTCATCTTGGCATCATTAAACATTTTTTCCCCTAGCTCTTATAATTCCACTAAATTAGATATTTGTTCTAAAGGCCTGATGAGATTTAAGTTAAACATTTTTGGCAATGCCATTGCATAGATGATGTTTTATACTTCATGTTATATCAGAAAGGAAGCAAAATCATGTCAGGTTTTCCCACTATTAGTGATATGCAGTTCGATCATTTGATTAAGGTGGTGGCCAAATTGATCTCTGAATGTAAAGATATATTTTCCTTCTGTTATGGGTAAGTTATCTGTGGGTTGGGGTCTTTGGCATCGTGGAATGTCTGATTTCCCAAAAACTTTTAACTTAATGGTTTTTGGCTTCCATTGATGATCCTTACCGAAATCAGTCATTATTCTTTTTGATGCCAAAACCTCCAAAAAAATGGCCAGCAGGAGTCTCTCTGCTCTGCTTCTGTGAATTCTTTCTTGCTTTCTGGCACAAGATATCCCAGGAGTATCTTGTGCTTTCTCTGCCTCAGACCTAGAATCAACCATTTTTCCCAAGGCA
>JAQZBX010089257.1:0-12651 GCA_029593785.1 Cabassous unicinctus
TTCTGATTAATACTAATATTTTTTAAGTAGGCAAATAATTGTTTTTTAATCATCATAATTAGGGAGGAAACAATGTGGTGGACTGATTATATCTTGCTTCTACTCAGGATTAATAAATAAAAAGAAAAGTTGAAACTGGGAGATTTGAGGCTAAGTTTTAAATGCTACTACAGTGGGAAACTAGGCAGTTGGTATGAATGAACAACGAACTCCCACAACCAAAACTCTTAGTCTCTGGAAATATGCTGCTAATTTAACATTCTCATCATTTAGAACCTATATCTGTGATAGCCATTTGATTTCATAATGGCTTATCAAAAGGACATTTTGCAAGAATTTTTTTAAAACCCCAGTGACAATTACTTAAAAGAATCAAATAAAATCACAGTAATTTCAGAGGACAAGTGTGCTGAACCAAAAACACCACCAGGCCAGTCTCAGTTGTGGAGAGGGATTGTGAGCTTACAACTGGCTCCCCTTCTTGCAGGCTCACCAGAGAACTTTCCATTTAAAGCCTTGCTGCCTGCAACTTGTTCCAGAGAAAGGGAGGACGAATAACATGATAGCGTGTCTGATCACTTGGCAGTTAGGGTTTTCATTATAACTTAGTAAATTGACAATGAGGTTTATAAATATTAAATTACAGAAATACCCAATGCATGTAATGTACGCCCCTGCAATTTAAAATAAGCATGCTTTCCTATGTAAGGCAGTTATAATATAGGGGGAGATGAAACTGATCTGAAGCATTATCTGTGTTTTCAGCCCCGCCCCCCATTTTAATATTAGTGATAAAAACCACTTATATATAAACTAATGAGAAACATGTTTTATGATGTTTGTTTTAAAGTTTCCTAAAAATTCTTTACGATCTGTTTAATAAATGTAAACTGTGATAACATGATTAATTTATTTCCTGTCAGTGTGCCAGTATATATGTACCTAATTTTTGCATTTCAGATAGGATGAGTTTTAATGTTTTGCTCTTCATAAAATGTAAAGCATGCTGTTTTATCCACTTTAACCCTCATTTGAAAACACGATTTTTTACTGATGTAAACCTATCAGTATAATTTTAAAACCACTGACAATAAAGGCTTCTAACTGAATTTTTCCCAAATAGGAATTTGGAGTGCCTAAACCTTCTGTTGAATACTGGCGCAGACTTCAACAAAAAGGACAAATTTGGGAGGTAGGTTGTGATCAAGTTCCTCTATGAACCTAATTAATTTTATTTACTTAATAACTTGTTTGATCTTCTGACTGGTTTCTGAGAATTAACTGAGCCATTGAGGATATTTTGCATTGTGATCATGATTCATTGAAAGGCCCATCTGAAGTTGATAACTTATAAATTATCATCGTCACCTATAGACTGTCTTCTTCCTGGGCCCATGCTATGGCCCCAGGCCACCAACCACAGCCTTAGCCTAGTAAGCACCTATACAGTTATGGCCATGTAAGTGTAAAACCCCATGATACCTATGCTTCTGTGAGAAAATTCCTACACCAAGGATTCAGTAGTATAGTTCTGCTTTTCCCAAATCATTCTTTTGTCAGAAACCTACTGCCCCTATCTGGTTACAGAGCACTGGAAAGAGGGAGAAAATAGCTTGCAAATATAGGCATGTATCCAAGATGGTGTCAGGCAGGGCACAGCTCTCTTTGCAAAATAGGGGAGAAGGCATAGAAGTCGTCCAAGGGAGCCACTCTGGTTCCCCTGCAGACCAGGACAGTGCCACACGCATCGTCCAGGAGAGGGACTTGGGACAGAGAGACAGGCCAAAGGGAAAACTGTGAGTTGATACCCCCGTGGCTGAGAACACTGCCCATCCCCCATCCCACCCCATCCCACCCCACAGGGAACAGCCTTGGTAAAAATCTGTGGCTGAGCAGCCAACAGAGAGGGGTAAGGACGGGTTCCTCCCAGGGAAGAGGGAGAGGACATTGGAGGGCTCACTGTGGTTTCTCTTCGTCAAATATAACTACCATAACTCACTAGCTGAGATGAGCTGGTGGAAATTGAAGGATTTGTCTCCTTGGAAGGGTTTGCCGAGGAGTGCCATTTGCTGGCTGGCCAGGAAAGTCAAGGAAGACAGGCTGGTCTCTCTTGATTCTTTCCCAGGCACAGTAGACCTGGTTGGGCCCCACAAGCGGCTCTCTGCCCCTGTTTTGACTAAACAGGGCAACATTAAAGTTTCAGAAAACATTAAATTAAAAATCAAAGAAGAGCTGTAAATAAAACCACGAGACGAGAAAAATTGATCAACAAAGCAAAATCGCCAAAATAGACAGATGCCTAGGTGTCAACAAAAAATAACAGCCCTTACTAAGAAACAGGAAGATATGGCCCAGCCAAAGGAACAAAGCAAGAATCCAGATGAGACACAGGATTTAAGACAACTAATAAATGATGTTCACACAAACCTCCTTGGTCACTTTAAGGAGATGAAGGAAAATATGACTAAAGAGAAATGATATTAAGATGACACTGTGTGAACGTAAAGAACAATTTGAAGGCCTGCAAAAAAAATGTAAGAGTGTATTAGGGTTCTCTAGGGAAGCAGATATCTGTAAATAGAATGGGATTTTGTAAAATTGCCTCACACGACTGTGAAGATGCACAAGTATAAATTCCACAGGGCAGGCTGCAAAACAGGGTCTCCAGTGAAGGTCCTTGATGGGTCCCCAGGAGATGCTGGCTGTCTGAATTAGAGGTGGGAATTCTCTCTCTAGAGCTGAAATCACTTCCCCTTTTAAGGCCTTCAGCTGACTGGATGAGATGTCACTCATTGTTGACAGCAGTCTCCTCTGTTGATTGTAGGTGTGACCAGCCATCTATGCAAATCAGCTCACAGGTGATTAAAGTCCATGAAATGTCCTTGTGTTGCAGTTAGCCCAGTGCTTGCTGGACCAAACAACTCGGCACCATTACCTGGCTGAGCTGACACGTTAGCCTGACCCTCACACAGAGCTTATGGGAGTGAAAGGCACAATGGACGAGGTTAAAAATACATTAGAGGCATATAAAAGATCAGATTTGAAATGTTAGAGGCACAAAGAAGTGAATTTGAAGACAGAACATTGGAACCTGAAAAAAATAGGACAGTAAAAAGAATGCAAAAAAATTGTACACATCTCAGGGAATTGAATGACAACATGAAAAGCACAAATGTATGCATTATAGGTATCCCAGAAGGAAAAGAGGTAGAAAGAATATTTGAGGAAATACTGATTTAAAAAATTTTTTTAACAAATCAATTTTATTGATACATATTAATAAAGCATACAATTCGTCCAAAGTGTACAATCAGTAGTATTTAGTATAATCATATAGTTGTGCATTCATCACCTCAGTTGTCATTAGACGATTTTCATTATTTCAATAATAATAAGCAAAAAACAAACAAGAAAATTCTTCACCCCTTGATCTCATCCCTTGATCTCTCTATGCTTCCTCTGCTGTACATAGCTGCTATTTCTTGCTATTCTAGCACAATTATTTATTAAGCAGTTTTATCAAGATATACCATACGATCTATCCAAAGTGTATAACCAGTGGCTTTTAGTATAATGACAATGTTGTGCATTCATCACCACAAAAGATTTTAGAACAGTTTCATTACTCCAAAAAGAAAGACTCCACACTCCTTAGCAGTCCTTCCCCAGCCCTACATAACCCCTAATCTAACTTGATTTTTATATATTGATTTATATTTATATTTTATATAAATGGAGTCATACAATATGTAGTAATTTGTGTCTGGTTTCTTTCACTTAGCATAATGTGAGGGTTTTTTGGTCTGATATTAATATCTTACAATGTTAATATTTGTTCAGTTTCAAAAAAAAAACAGTCATATGCAATTTTACTCATTCATATTTCACATGTGGTTTTGTAATGCTATAGAATTCCATGTTACATTTTTTAGCTTTCCTTTTAGTAGTATACATGACCTTAGACTTTGCCTTTAAACACCTCTCATACCCACATTATAGTACTGCTAGTTACAGACATTATATTGGGCTATCATCTTTTCTATTCATTTCCATAGAGTGACAAACATCCTTTTTACCAATTTTGCACAAGTTAACCCCCAGCTTTCCATTCTATAATCTCATTCTATTTTCTAGTGACCCATATTCAAATTACTAACAACATGAGATAACATAATATATTTAGTTCATAGTAATGCACTAAATTACACAGTAATTGTCCTTTTGTGTCTTGTTTGCTTCACTCAACATAATGTCCACCAGGTCCATCCATGTTGTCATATGCCTTACGACTTCATTTCTTCTTAATGTGCTGCATAATAATTCATTGTGTGTATACACCACAATTTGTTTATCCATTCATCAGTTGATGGACACCTGGGTTGTTTCCAGCTTTCAGCAATCGTGAATAATGCCTCTGTGAACATTGGTGTGCAGATGTCTGTTCGTGTCACTGCGCTCATCTTCTGGGTATATACCCAGTAGTGGTATTGCTGGGTCACATGGCAAGTCCATATTCAACTTCCTTAGGAACTGTGAAACAGTCCTCCACAGTGGCTGTACCATTCTGCATTCCCACCAACAGTGAAGAAGTGTTCCTATCTCGACATCCTCTCCAGCACTTGTAGTTCTCTGTCTTTTTAATAGTGGCCATTCTGATTGGTGTGACATGATATCTGGTTGTTTTGATTTGCATTTTCCTAACTGCTAATTCAATTTTTTTTTCAGGTGTTTTTTTGCCATTTGTATTTCTTCTTTGGACAAATGTCTATTCAAGTCTTTTGCCCATTTTTTAATTGGGTTGTGTGCCTTTTTATTGTTGAGTTGCAGCATATCCTTATATATTGTGGATATTAAACCCTTATCAAATATGTGATTTCCAGATATTTTCTCCCATTGAGTCGGCTGTCTTTTCACCTTTTTGACAAAGTACTTTGAGGTAAAAAAGTGTTTAATTTTGAGGAGGTCACATTTGTCTATTTTTTCTTTTGTTGCTCGTATTTTGGGTATAAGGTCGAAGAAACCACCACCTACCACAAGGTCTTTAAGATGTTTCCCTACATTTTCTTCTAGTAGTTCTGTGGTCCTGGGTTTTACATTAGGTCTTTAATCCATTTGAGTTGATTCTTGCATAGGGAGTGAGATAGGGGTCTTCTTTCATTCTTTTGGTTATGGATATCCTGTTCTCCCAACACCATTTGTTGAACAGACTGTTTTATCCTCTTAACACAGCTTTGGTAAGTTTGTCAAAAACCAGTTGGTCTGAGAGGTGAGGGTTTATTTCTGGGTTTTCAGTTCTATTCCACTGATTGATGTGTCTAACATTATGTGAATGCCATGCTGTTTTGACCACTGTAGTTTTGGTATATATATGAAGGTCAGGCAGTGAAATTCCTCCCACATCGCTCTTCATTTTTAGAATGCATTTGGCTATTCGGGTGCACTTTCCCTTCCAAATTAATTTGGTAATTGCCGTTTCTATTTTTGTAAAGTAGGCTGTTGGATTTTGATTGGTGTTGCGTTGAATCCATAAATCAGTTAGGGTAGAATTTACGTCTTCACAATATTTAGTCTTCCAATCTATGAACACAGAATATCTTTCTATTTGTTTAGGTCTTTTTAATTCCTTTTAGCATTCTTTTGTAGTTTTTTGCATACAGGTCCTGTACTGCTTTAGTTAAATTGATTCCTAGGTATTTGAGTCTTTTTGTTGCTATTGAAATGGATTTTTCCCCTGATTTCCTCTTCAGATTGTTCAGTACTAGTATATAGAAACATTGTTGGTATTTGCATGTTGATCTTATATCCTGCCACTTTGCTGAACTCATTTATTAGCTCAAGTAGCTTTGTTGTAGACTTTTCAGAATTTTCTAAATATTGGATCCCGTCATCCCCAAATAGGGAGAGTTTTACTTCTTTTCTTATTTGGATGTCTTTATTTATTTTTCTTCTCTCATTGCTCTAGCTAGAAGTTCTATTGAATGACAGTGGTGACAGTGGGCATCCTTGTCTTGTTCCTGATCTTAGAGGGAAAGCTTTCAACCTTTCCTCATTGAGTAGAATGTTGGTTGTGGGTTTTTCATGTATGCCTTTTATCATATTGAGGAATTTTCCTTCTATTCCTATCTTTTGAAGTATTTTTATCAAGAAAGTATTACGAATTTTGTCAAATGCCTTTTCTGCATCGATCGAGATGATCTTGTGGTTTTTCCCCTTCAATTTGTTAATGTGGTATGTTTCTTTGATTGATTTTTTTATGTTGAACCAGCCTTGCATAACAGAAATTAAATCCCGCTTGGTCATGATGTACAAGTCTTTTTATACACTGTTGGATTCAATTTGCAAGTATTTCGTTGAGAATTTTTGCATCTATATTCATTAGAGAGATTGGCCTGAAATTTTCTTTTCTTGTAGTGTCTTTATCTGGCTTTGGTATTAGGGTGATGTTAGTGTCATAAAATGTGTTATCTAATTTTCCCTCCTTCAAATTTTTGGAAGAATTTAAACAGGATTGGTGTTTATTCTTCTCGAAATGCTTGGTGAAATTCACCTGTGATGCTATCTGGTCCTGGAATTTTCTTTGTTGGAAGATTAAAAAAAAAAAAAAAAAAAAAAAAAATATATATATATATATATATACACACACACATATATACTTTTTAAATTTTCTTTTTAAGAGATGCTTAGATGATATTAATGTTACATAAAAAATATATAGGGGATTCCCATATGCCCCGCTCCCTACCCCTCCCACATTTTCCCACATTAACCAACATCCTTCATTAGTGTGGTACATGCGTTACAATTGATGAACACATTTTGGAGCATTACCACTAAGCATGGATTATAGTTTACATTGTAGTTTACATACTCTTTCTTACAATTTTGTAAATTATGACAAGATATATAATGGCCTGTATCTATCATTGCAATGTCATTCAGGACAATTCCCCAAGTCCTGAAAATGCCCCCATATTACACCTATTTTGCCCTCTCCCTCCCCTCAGAACCTCTCGTGGCCACTGCCTCTACATCAGTGATAAAATTTCTTATTGCTAGAATCACAATAAGTCTATAGTAGAATAACTGTAATTCTATTCTAGTCCATCGTTCATTCCTCAATCCTGAGGATTCTGGGATGATGATGCCCACTCTGCTTCTAGAGGGGGCTTAGATCCCATGGGGCAGAAGGATTGGACTATCTTGCTTCCATTTGCAGACTCTCTGTGTTCCTTGAGATGGCCATTGTCCATCATCATCTCCTTGTTAGTTATCCTAGGTGAGTCCAATGAACTGGAGAGTAGGTGTTGCAACTCTGTTGAGATTCAGGTCCCAACTGGCACATGGACAGTCCAGGATTTAAGTCTTTTGGACAAGCACCTGTTAACTCTAGTACTAACTGTAGGTTCAGCTAGCAGGGGCAGAAGAGCCATGTGTAGGGAAACCACAACTGAGTCCAACTCTGTCACACTGGGGTTATAAATTCCAAAGTAGGGCCCACTGGCAGGGTGCCAAACTCCTGAGTTATTTCCCCTGCCTATAGTGTCTGGATGTCTCCAGAGCCCTCAGGAGCCCTGCTATTTGAGGCAGTATTTACTTTGGCAGTCAGTGAGAGAGATCCTGCTGAGACGTACATAAGCATAACCTCTGGGATGACCCGCCCGACTCACTTTGAAGTCTCTTAGCTATATAAACTCATATGTCTTTACCCTTTCCACCTTTTGGTCAAGGTCTTTTTCCAGTTGCATTGCTAGTTGGCACTTGGTAATAATCCCTTGGTTCCAGGGAGGCTCATCCCCAGGAGTCATGTCCCACACTGGGGGGAAGGTAATGCATTTATATGCTAAGTTTGGCTTAGAGAGAGGCCACATTTGAGCAACAAGGAGGTTCTCAGGAGGTAACTCTTAGGCACCCTGTAATACTAGGCTAAGTTTCAATTTCATAAGTAATGGTTTGTAAGTACAGTCATCAATATCAAGGGCCTGTCAGTGGTTAATCCTCCTTCACTAGTCACTGCCCTGTGCTCAGGGGATTCTTGCTCTCCCATTAGAGACTGGCAGAGCTCCCCAGGATGGAAATTCGATATTCTTTCAGTTATTGTTTGCATCTCCACCCATAGTGACAATGCCCCATGAACACTTGAATGCATTTATGTGCCCTATAGGTATGCCCCAGGTGAACCTCCTCCCCTGCATCCACCATCACTGACACCCCCCTCCAACCAATGATCCTCCCCTGCCACAGTTGTAACCCTTCTGTGATCCAAAACTTCTTCAAAAATGAAGCCAACAAAATAGCCAAACACAATTAATAAGAAAATGAAATAATGATAGTTTTAAAAATAACAAATAAAATACAAAGTTTTTTTTTTATTTGAAATAATAAAAATAATGAAAAATATATAAAATTAAAAATTTTTTGACATTATGTCTTTTATCACTGTAAGGTCTGTTGTTTTGTATGTACAGTGAAATTTTCTTCTGTTTATTCCCCCAGTGTCTTATGCACACCAATGGTCATAGCAGCATTGTTCGCTATTGCCAAAAGTTGGAAACAACCCAAATGTCCATCAACAGATGAATGGATTAAGCAAATTGTGGTATTTACATACAATGGAAAATTATTCAGCTGTAAGAAGGAATGCAGTATTAACACATGGGATAACATGGATGAATCTTGAAGACCTTATATTTAGTGAAGTAAGCCAGGCACTGAAGGACAAATATTACATGACCTCACTTATATTAAGCTAATTGAGCAGACTCACAGAGCTAGAGTCTGGAAGATAGGTTTACAGGAGACAGAAAGGGAGAAGAGGGTTGAGTGCCCATGTGGGCAAACTCTATGATAAGGTAAGGTGAAAGGGTGTAGTTGTGCAGTGGATGGGCATGAGAGTGGTACAGTGATGCTATTGGGCTGGGCGGTGCTGGTCTGTGAGAAGGGGAGGGTGGGGAGGGTGGGTTGGACTGTCCATGGAACTGGGAGGGTTTGGGGAGGGAGCAGGTGAAGTCTGGGGATTTGAGGGTATGTGGTTGAAACTACAACGTTGGGAATGTTCTTTTGGCAAATATGGCAGGGGAGGTTACTGGTTTAGGCTGTTGGATGTGGGGGGCATGCGAGACAGGACGCACCTGGGGCAGGCTTCTAGGGAGTGTGTTGAGTGTTCATCTTGTCATAGTGTGTTGTATCAGTGGGTGGAGACCTACATAATGAGCGGGAAGGTGTTGGGACCGCCATCCTGGGGAGTTCTGCTGTGTTCTCAAATAAAGGGGCAGGAGTCTCTTGAGAGCATGGGCGGTGCCTATAGGGGAGGACAGGGCAGTATGTCAAGCCCTCAGTGTTGTTGCAAGTAACTATGAATCTTGTTCTTCAGGGAGTGAAGCTTGGTGGTTGCCGTGGGTCCTGAGGGGAGGGGGAGGGAGGATTAGAATAGATGGAACATGGGCATTTTGGAGTGATGGAAGTGTTCTATATGATCTTGCAATGATGGATACAGGCCATGTTAAATTTCATCAAAATTTATAAAAGTGTATGGTCCAAAATGTAAACCATAATGGAAATAATTGACCACGGTTAGTAGCAATGTTTCAATATTTGTACATCAGTTATAACAAATGTACCATCCACGTGTAAAATGTTTTTAATAGGGGAAAGGGGGTGGATGTTGGGTATATGGGAATCCCCTTTATTCTGTATGTGACTTTTCTGTAACCTAAAGCTTCTTTGAAGACAAAATGTTGGGAGATTTTGGATGAGGGATTCAATCTCTTTAATTGTGATAGGTTTGTTTTGTTCTTGTATTTCCTGAAGCGGCAGTGTAGGTTATTTGTGCATTTCTAGGAATTTGCCCATTTCACCTAGGTTGTCTAGTTTGTTGGCATACAGTTTCTCATAATATACTCTTATGATCCTTTTTATTTCTGTGGGGTCAATCGTAACTTCCCCTCTTTCATTTCTGATTGTATTTATTTGCATCTTCTCTCTTTTTTCTTTGTTAGTCTAACTAGGGGTTTGTCAATTTTATTGATCTTCTCAAAGAATCAGCTTTTGGTTTTGTTGATTTTCTCTATTGTTTTTTTGTTCTCAATTTCATTTATGTCTGCTCTAATCTTTATAATTTCTTTCCTTCTGCTTTCTTTGGGATTTGTTTGCTGTTCTTTTTCTAGTTTCTCTAGTTGTTCAATTAAATCTTTCAGTTTAGCTCACTCTTCTATGTTAATATAGGCATTGAGGCTTAAAAATTTACCTCTCAAGACTGCCTTTGCTGTATCCCATAAGTTTTGATAAGTTGTGTTCTCATTTTCATTTGTCTCAATATATTTACTGATTTCACTTGCAATTTCTTCTTTAACCCACTGATTATTTAGGAGTGTGTTGTTCGGCCTACACATTTGCGAATTTACCTTTTTCCTGTCTATTATTGATTTCCAGCTTCATTCCATTATAATCTGAGAAGATGCTTTGTATAATTTCGGTCTTTCTATATTTCATGAGACTTGCGTTGTGCCCTAACACATGGTCTATCCTGGAGAAAGATCCATGAGCACTTGAGAAGAATGTAACCCACTGAGTTTGGGTGAAGTGTTCTGAGTTAGGTCTAACTCGTTTATCATATTGTTCAAGTTCTGTTTCCTTGTTGATCTTCTGTCCAGTTGTTCCATCTAATGATGTAGGTGGTGAATTGAAGTCTCCACCTATTATTGTAGAGATGTCTGTTTCTCCCTTTAGTTTTGCCAGAGTTTGTCTCATGTATTTTGGGGTGCCCTGGTTAAGTGCATAGATATTTATGACTGTTATATCTTCCTGGTGGACTGTCCCTTTTATTAATATATAAAATTTAATATATAGTAAATGTTAATGTGTAATATAAATATATTATATAATGGCATTTTGCATCTCCTAGAACTTCTTTGCATTTAAGGTCTATTTTGTCCAATATTAGTAATGCTACCCGTGCCCTTTTTTGGTTACTATTTGTGTGGAGTATCTTTTTCCAACCTTTCACTTTCAGCCAGTTTGTATCCCTGGGTCTAAGGTGAGTTTCTTGTAAGCAGCACATGGAGGGCTCATGTTTTTTTATCCATTCTGTCAGCCTGTTTCTTTTGATTGGGGAGTTTAATCCATTCACATTCAGTGATATTAATGTAAATGCATTATTTACTTCCACCATTTTATTCATTGGTTTTCATATGGCATATCATATTTTCATCTGTCTTTTTACTCTTTTGGTTATCCTTTCTACTATTCTTTCTTCTATACTCTCCTCCAAGCCTCTATCTTCTGTCTTTTTCTTTCATGCTCTACAGCTTCCTTTAATATTTCCTGCAATGTTAGATTCTTTTTTACAAACTCTCTTAGTTTTTGTTTGTTTGTGAATATTTTATACTCACCTTCATATTTGAAGGACACTTTTGCTGGATAAAGAATTCTCAGCTGGCTGTTTTTCTCTTTCAGTGTCCCAGTTGTATCATACCACTGTCCTCTCACCTCCATGGTTTCTGAGGAGAAATCCATGCTAAGTCTTACTGGGTGTCCCTTGTATGTGATGGTTTGCTTCTCCCTTGCTGCTCTCAGAATTTTCCCTTTATCTTTGACATTTGACGTTGGAGTAGGTTTATTTAGATTTATATTGATTGGGGTACGGTGCATGTACCCCAATCAGAAATGGCATGTAAGTTCATTTCTTTTGTGAGAGTTGGGAAATTTTCAGCTACTGTTTCCTCAGATACTTTCTGCCCCTTGTCCCTTCTCCTTCTGGCACTCCCGTGACACTTACCTTGTTGTGTTTCATGTTGTTATTCAATTCCCTGAGCCCCTCCTCATTTTTTTCCATTCTTTTCTCCCTCTCTTCTTTTCTCTCTTTAATTTCAGCTGTTTTGTCTTCAGTATCACTTATTGTTTCTTCTGTCATTTCGTGTCTGCTCTTGTATGCCTCTAATGTGTCTTTTATCTCACCTATTGTGTCTTCCATTCCCATGAGCTTTGTTACTTTTCTGTTCAGGATTTCAAGTTCTTCTTTGCGCTCACTCAGTGTCCTCTTGATGTCGTTTATTTCTTTTGCCATATTGTCCTTCAGCTCATTAATTTGATTTTGGAAATTTGTGTGCATCTCGTTAATTAGTTCTCTCAAAGCCTGCATCTCTTCTGCAGCTTTGTATATTCCTTTTCTTGAGCCTTGTCTTCCATTTTCTTGGTACGGTTCATAATTTTTTGCTGATATTTAGGCATCTGATTAGGATGGTGAATTTACTCAGATGCTCTATTTCTTTCTCTTTCGTCAGGATTTAGTGCTGGAAGGCTGTGTGTTACTGCTGCCCTTTGATTCTTGGTTCAACCTGTATTGTTAGGATTGTTCCTGTTAGTTCCTCAAAACTGGGCTCTGGACCTAGTAATGGGTTGCACACCCACTTCCTAGGGCCTTGGGGACAGAGGTTATAAAGGCCAGAAAAAGCCCCTCTTTATTTATTTTTAATTTTCTCACGTGCACTTCTTTGGTCCGCCAGCAGGTGGCTCTCTGGCAGCCCTCACAGTTCAATGGCTGGTTGAAGTGTGTTTGCTGCAACAGGGACCAGATCAATGTGATAGAGGATCCTGCCTGGAGGCTGAGAGCCCTATAAATCAAACTTTCCCAGAGACAGTTCTCCAACCTTCTCT
>JAQZBX010089258.1:0-12652 GCA_029593785.1 Cabassous unicinctus
GACATGGACCATTTGCCAAATAGCTTACAGCTGACCTTGGAAAGAGAGCAGAGACTGATATAGAAAGCCTGGAAAGAAACAAGCCCTAGGCCAGGAGAGAGAGGAAGCCCTGAGAGACAAGCCCTGTGCCAGCCTGCAGTTGAGAGAGAGGAAGCCCAGAGGGAAGGCTGAACCTCACAGAGATCAGGGACCATCTTGCCTCAACATGTGGCCACTGACTGGTGAGAAAGCAGCCTTGAGTTGAACCTAAAGGCCTTGGGACTGTAAGATTTTACCCCCCAATAAACACCCTTTATAAAAGCCAACAGATTTCTGGTACTTTGCATCGAAACCCCTTTGGTACACTAACATAGCAACAAAAGTACTTTATTGTGGGGGCAAGTTCAAGGCGGCCAATCCTCCAGGAGGTGGCACAGCCTCAGGTCCAGCTCCCTCCATGTCCTCCTGGGGTGGCATGTGTGGGGCTTTCACCCCTTCACATTGACCAGGAGACCAGAGCTTCTCCTTGCTGACCCCACTGTTCTGCCTCCTGCCGTAACCCCTGCAGCACCTCCTCCACCCCCAGAGCCCCTCCTGGACCTGGTGGAGCTCAGCCCAGGACCCCCTACTCTGCACGGTCATCCACAGGTGCTTGTTTGAAACTCAACTCATGTCCTGAGACATGGCCTGGTGCTCTGCAATGGTATTCAAATCCTCTCCTTCCTTTGCCACCAAGCTCGGAATGCAAATTTTCAGCAACCGTGGTTTTTCTGGCCCCCACATCCCAAGTGCATTGCTAAGGTCAGACACTTCCTTGAAGAGATTCTTAATGTTATTCATCGTTGCCTGGGAAGCGGTTTTTATGAATTCCAGTTGTTGGTCACACTCTCTGTATGTTTTAACTATAAGCTTCGTTGTTGCAGACAACTTTTAGCTCCAGGTAGGTCTGTTGCTCGAGATCTTGCCAACCTTTGCTGTCTCTGAACAGCACAAGCCCAAAGATGAGAAGGGCTCCCCAGATGACACACCACCAGGACAGCAGGTAGAAATCAGTCCCATGACAAAGGTCTCCAGGCCACGGGAACCTCAGCCCCTCTGCAGAACGAGTTGTCAGAAGTATGCTCTGAGCATCACGGTGGGCCGTGGACCATAGATGTTTCCTAGCCTACCTTTCCCAGAGTCAGCACCCTCGACCGTCATGGCCAAGTCCTGGCCCGGTCCTTCCATAGGAAGATCCATTCCATCCTCAGCTAGTGGCCTTGGATTTCTCCGAGAGTCTGCTATGGAGTCCATGGGTCTCCGGGCGCTGGCCCATAGCTGCCCACAGCTGCACGTGGATTCCACCGCAGAGACATTGGATGGACAGCATAGAGTCCCCTGCTGGTCTGAGGGCCTCCGGGCACTGGCCCATAGCTGCCCACAGCTGCATGTGGATTCCACATTAGATGGAGGGCTTTCTAGCAGGTCTGGATCCTTGGCATCCTGAGTGGGGGTCCAAGGTTGCCTATGGCTGAGGGTGGATCCCATTTGTGAAGGGCTTGCCTGTGAGTGGGAGTCCACTGAGTGGCACGTGAAGGTCAGTGGCTGTTCTCTGCTGAGTGGGACAGCAGATGTGGAGCGGTTTGCTGAAGGGTCCCCAGGAGGGCTGGGAGAGCAAGTGCTTGGCTGCTCTAGGCTACACAGGCCAGTGGAAGGACGGGGTGGGGACGGAGACTCTGCCAGAAGGCTGCATTCGGGGGACTCTGAATTTGGGTTCCAAGCTGACCTTTGTTGAATGCAGCTGTGAAGGCACAGGCCGGGGATGAGGGGTCCACAGGTTGGAGAGGGTCCATGGGGTGTCAAGTGAGGGCCCGTGGTTGCTGGTGGATCGGGGGGGCTCGATCACAGTGGCCTGGGATGGGGAATCCGCAGGCGGGAGGAGGTCCAGGGGGCATCGAGTGCAGGTCCATGGTCCCTGGTGAATCAGCGGGGGCTCAAACACGGAGGGCTGGGATGGGGGGGTCCGTAGGTGGGAGGAGGTGCAGCAGGCGTCGAGTCTGTGGTTACATGTGGATCAGTGGCGGCTTGAACACCGAGGGCTGAGATGGGGGGTCCACAGGCAGGAGGGGGTCCAGCGGACGTTGAGTCTGTGGTTGCGGGTGGATCAGTGGGGGCTCGATCACGGTGGCCTGGGATGGTTGTTCTGCAGGTGTTTCCCATGAAAATAACCTTAACTGACTTCTTGGCATATTTTTTCCAAGGCTGCACGTTGGAAAAAAAAAAAGCAAAGATTTTCATGTTTGCTTTCAGTAAATCTTTCCTCTCCATGCCATGCCTTCTTGGCTTGGAATCCACAAGAATGGCACATCCAAGTCTTTGAAGGCAACCTCTTCATTATCTGTTATCATGGCATTTTTCAAATGAGGAAGTGCACAGTCTTGCAATCCCATAGGGACCCTGTCCAGGACCCCTTCCATGGTGGGGTGGGGGATGGCTATCCAACAGCATGAGAGCAAAAGGCTGGTCTTCGTGGCTTCCAGCCCATCCTCACTGCCTGACCAGGCTTTGAGGTGTGTGGGGCCAACCCCACACTGCCCCCTGACCCCTGCCTGGTCCCTTCCTCTCTGTCCACTGGCACTGGCCTCTGCAGCCACCCTTGGGCATTGTGGGACAGATGGGACAGTGGGGCGGTGGGGGTCTGCTGCCCGGAGGGCTAGCACCCACCCCTCCTCCTGCTCCCCACCCCCAGTGTCCAGTCTCATGGGGTCTGCAGCCCCCTGGGGCCGGTGACTGTGGTGTCGAACACAGGGAGTTGAGGCTCCTCGCAGGGCAGCCAGAGGTCTGTGTTGGGGTTGGGGGCAGGACGTGGACCTGGGGGAGAGGCCCGTGCAAGGTCTCCGGAAGTGGAGTCAGCCCACCGGGTGTCACCACTCCAGACCAGGCCAGGGTTCCCCCAGCCATCGGGGGTGCAGTCCCTCAGGGCTGGGCACCTGGGCTTGCAGCTGCAAGTGGGAAATGAGAGCTTGGGGAGGGGGCTTACACTGAGGGGGTGGGGCTAGTGGTGAGGAAGACCCTTCACTGCGGAGCTGCTGCTAGGGGGTTAGCAGCAGGCTTCACTTTAAAGACTAGGACCCTCCAACCGTTTCCAGTGGTTAGATGGGTGGGGAGCGGGTAGCGACCAGAGGTTTGGGGTGCAGGAGCTCTGAGGAAGGGTCCGACAGGCCAGGGTGAGCTGGGAAACGGCCTCTGGACAGAGCTGGGATCCCCACAGGGTCTCCTACCCAAGAGGAATGGGGACCACCCCTGCCCGCCTCCCCACAGCGTCATGGTCCTTCCCAGCTCACGTGGAGTGGCTGAGACTGTGCTCCCCAGGGGCACTTCTAGCAGAGATCGGCCCCACTGTGGACACAGGATACTCTTGAGGAAAAGCCATCCCAGAAGTAACCCCAATAGATAGGAGAGACTCCAGTGGGAAGGGAAGGGGGAGGGGGAACCGGGAGCCCCTCGGAGCCTTCCTGGGGCAGCCACCCAGCCAGGTGGGCTCCACCAGCCTCCCCATCAATCAAGTGTGCCTGTGGGAAGGGACCATTTCAGACATGTTAGGTTTCACAAAATTACCTCTTCTGTACCATTCTCAGGAAGCTACTGGAGGAAGCACTTCAGCAAAATGAAGGCACAAATGAGAAAAGAGGAAGAGATGGAATCAGAAAATGAGCCACTCAGCACAGAGAAGTCCCAGGGTAAAGCTGTGCTGCAGAGCCACCAGATTCATTCATTCATTAACTCACTCATTCAGCAAGCATGGCTCATTCGGCAGAGAACATAAAGATGTCACCTCCTGAAGTGTACATTTTAGTGAATTCGACTAAAAAATACTTTCAAATAAAAATACCAGTTATGTTTTCAGTTGAGACATTTAAAGAGCTGGGACGCCATCACTCTAGTCTCAAAACAAAACCTGAAAATCAATGGCTTCTCTTGGATCCATCAGAGAATTGAGGGTAGAGGGCAAACGACCAGCCTGAAATCTGGAGAGACAGGCAGTTCCCGAGAATTGCAGCTGAGATCAGCTCACCTGGAGAAGAAGCTCCTGGAGCCAAGAACAGGCAGGAAACTCAAATGCTAGAGGTGGAGCATAGAGTACTATGAGTGAGAAGCTCCCAGGTGCTGCAGTCTAACGGGGGCCCCCTCACTTTAGTAGGTTTTACCTTTGGTACCCATCAGGTTCACAAATCAGATCCAACAATATATAAAAAGAATTATCTATCACAACCAATGAAATTTATTCCAGGTTTGCAACACTGGCTCAACATTCAAAAATCAATTAATGTAGCCCATCACATCAGCAGGGTAAAGAAGTCATACAATCATGCAAACTGATGCAGAAAAAGTATTGACAAAATCCAACACCCATTCATGATATAAAAAAAATCTTAGTGAAAACTCTTGGAAGTGGGTGTTAAGTGGTTGAGCACCTGCTTCACATTTACAAGGTCCCAGATTCAATACCCAGTACCTCCTAAAAAAACAAAAACAAAAAAACTCTTAATGGTGAGAAACTGGATGCTTTCCCCTAAGATTGGGAACAAAGCAAGGATGCTCCCTATTACCACTCCATTCAACATCTTACTGGGAGTCTAGCTAACAAAATAAGACAAGAAAAGGAAATAAACGTGTACAGATTGGGAAAGAAGAAATAAAACTCTCTTTGCTCACAGATTACATGGTTAGCTATGTAGCAATCCAAAAGAATCTTCAAAATAAAAAAAGAAAAGAAAAAAAGTCCTGGAATTAACAAGTGATTAGAGCAAATTTGCCTTATATAAGGTTAATATATGAAAAGCAATTTCATTCCAATAAACCATCAGTGAACAATTGGAATTTGAAATTAAAAATTTGAAATCATAAAGTACCATTTATGATAGCACCAAAAAAGAAACACCTGGGTATAGATCAAACAAAATATGTACAGGAGCTATATGCAGAAAATATATAACTCTGATGAAAGAAATAAAAGATCAAAATAAGTGGAGAGAGAGATTCCATATTCAGAAAAAGTTGTTAGATGTCATTAAAATTTAAAACTCCTGTTCTGCAAAAGACACTGTTAAAATGAAAACATAAACCATACACTGGAAGCAAGTATTTGCACAGTGTTTGTATATTTTGGATGCAAGTAAGGAACTTGTATCCAAAATGTACAAAGAAGTCGCAAAACTCAATAAGAAAACAAGCAAACCATTTCCAAATTGGCTAAAGATATGAACTGACTCATCAAAGTGGATATACAGATGTTAAATAAACACATGAAAAGAAGCTCAACATCATTTGTCACCAGGAAATTGCAAATTAAGGTAATGTGATGTCACTGTGCACCCATTAGAATAGCTGAAGTCCAAAAAACTGACAACAAATGCAGAGCAACAGGAACGCTCATTGCTGGTGGGAATGCAAAACGGCAGCCGATCTGTAAGGCAGTTGACAGCTAAATAGAGCTTTACCATACAGTCCAGCATTCACACTCCTTGGCATTTACCCAATTGATCTGAAAATATACATCCTCACAGAAACCTGCATGTGAGTGTTTATAGAAGCTTTATTCATAATTGTCAAAAACTGGAAGCAACCAAGATGTCATTTCATAAGTGAATGGATAAACAAATAAAACACAGCAATAAAATAGAATATTACTTGGTGCAAAAAGAAATGAGCTGTGAAGCCATGAAAATTTCCATCTTACATCCCTGGCAGGCACCTGTTCCCCCAAACCTGCCTTTCTTCATGACTCCCCTGCACTGACACACTGTCCCCATGAACTCTCATGGCTTCCAGGGAGGTCTCCATGCAGCAGCTCTGGTCTGCCCTATCCCAGAACTGCCTTTGAGCCCCAGGAAGGCCAGATGTTGCGGGGAATCCCCCACTGGGTGCTCCATGGGCATGCCCAGCCCTCAGGTTCCTCTTCAAGCCCCATTCTCCTGGACTTTAGGAAGGACCACCATCCAGGAGTGAAGCCTGCAACTGCAGCCTTGGGGTCACCTTGAATCTTCCCTCCCCCACCAGCATCCCCAGTTCTTCCCTCCATGTCCAGGAAGCAGCCACTTCCTTCCATGTCCAAGGCCACCATCGTCTCCCCAGATGCCTGCACCCATTTCCTACCTGCTCCCTCTGCCTCCTGCCCTGCTCCTTCCATCCATCCTCCCCAGAGCAAGCAGTGTGAATCCTCTGACTCCAATGTACACAGCATCCTTCCATGCTTCCCGTGGCCCTGGAATGCAGCCCCCCATCCTGACGACCCCTTCAGATTCTCTGCCTGCCACCCTCTCCCCATGACATGTCGCCCAGTTAGAGCAAGTGCTTTCCAGGAAGGCCTCGTACCTGCAGTATTGCCGGCTCCTTCAGCCTTTCTCTGATCCCCACGTTTGCTTACCAAAGGCATCAACAGGAGCCTGGAAGTGGGCCTTTCCCTCTCACCAAGCCCTGTCTTCTGCTCTGTCTCTGGAGAGAGGACATGAAACCAAAGGGGCTTTGTCAGCCCCAACTGCATGCTGAGCTGGTGCAAGGAGTCTGAAGGCCCTGGGGAGATCTGGGATCTATGGGACAGGGATTAAGTGGACTGAGCTATGGGCCATTTTGTTTGGATCCACACCCAAATTTTTCCACAAAATGGCTGTGAGGTCTCAGGCAAGTTACCAAGAAATGGTTAATAAAGAAATACCTAAGGGCTGACACTGTCTCTGCTTCCCTTTCCATCTGTAAAAATAGCACCTAGCTCTCTGGCTTGCTTCGAGTTTTAAATGAGTCCATATATATGATGTTTAGGACACTGACAGGCCTGGGTTTTCTGGTCCATATATGTGACGTGTAGAGGACAGGGATAGGCAGTTTGTGCTTCGCGTTAGTTCTCTGGAGCTCACCACCGTTGAGGTGCTGAGATACCTTCACAGACCCTGCCCAACTCACAGCACTATTCTGAGGCTCCAGGTAGATAACGGTCACATCAAGGTCCATCCAGCTGGAAAATAGAGACCCGACTCAACTCCTGACTGCTGGGCATGGTCCAGGGCTTGCCTTACCCAGGGGTATTTGTTTGTCATGCCAACCAAAGTTCTTATTTATTATGGGGTAAGTTCAAGGCCATCTCTCCTCCAGGAGGTGGCACAGCCTCAGGTCCATCTCCCTCCATGTCCTCCTGGGGTGGGGTGTGCAGGGCTTTCACCCCTTCATATTGGGAAGATGTTGTCTGGGAGACCAGAGCTTCTTGTCACTGACCCCACTGTTCCGCCTCCTGCTGTAACCCCTCTACCACCTCTTCCACCTCCAGAGCTCCTCCTGGACCTGGTGGAGCTCAGTCAAATACCCCCCTACTCTGCATGGTCATCCCCAGGCCCTGGGTTTCCTCAGACACTTGTTTGAAACTCCCCTCATCATGCCCTAATGTGCTCAGGAAGAGCTGGCTCTCTGCAGTGTTCTTCAAATCCTGTCTTTCCTGTGTCATCAAGTTGTGAAGGCAAATTTTCAGCAACCTTAGTTTTTCTGGCCCATGCATTCCAAGTGCATCATTTAGCTCAGACATTTCTTTGGAGAGCTTGTCAGTAATATTCACGGTTGCCTTGGAAGCTGTTTTTAATAAACCCAAGTTGTTCCTCACATTCTAAGGAAGTTTTAACTACAAGCTTCGTCACTTTAGACAACTCTGAGCTCCATGTCAGTCTCTTGCTCAAGACCTCAGCATCCTTTGCCGTCTCTAAATGAGAGAACTCCAAAGATGAAAAGGGCTCCCCAGATGACATGCCACCAGGGCAGTAGGTGGAAATCAGTCCCAGGACAAAGGCCTTCAGGCCACGGGAACCTCAGCCCCTCAGCACAACACGTCATCAGGAGAAGTGTGCTCTGAACAGCACTGGGTGCTGCTGGGGCCTCAACGCTGGGCTGTGGACCATAGTTGTTTCCTAGCCCACCTTGTCCAGAGTCAGGACCCTCGACCTTCATGGCCAAGTCCTGGCCTGGTCCTTCCATTGGAAGATCCATTCCAGCCTGAGCTAGCGGCCTCAGATTTCTCCTTTCTGGTAATGATGGCTCCCTCTTTGCTGCCCTGTTTTCAACTCTGATTGTTCTTTTGACCCTGTTTCTGGGTCCTCCATTTGCCCTCAAGGTAATTGCCTTGTGACACAGGAGGACTGCATGTAATGATTTCTTCCTTTGCTGGCTCTTGGGGTGCCACCTGGGCACAAGGGATATGGCCAGGGTCAAGGGTTCCAGAAGGCAGTAGAAACCTCCCAAAGCTGCCCTCCTCACTCTCAGTAACCCCGGTGATCAGGTTCTCAGCAGGCAGTGTAGTTGTGGGGTGCCCATGGAATGGTGTGAGGCACTTCTCCTCTGTGACCACTGCAGCTACTTGGACCAGACAGAATGGCTGATGGACAGAGGCTGACCAGGACTTGAGTATTTGGAACAACTCCAGGGCTGGACACCTGGTCCAGAGGCAGGTGGGGGTTAAGGAACCTTGAGTGTGGGTCCACAGCTGATCATTGTAGGGTTGGGCAAAGAAGGTAGAGGGCTGATACGGGGGATCGGCAGGAGGCTGAGGGTCCAGGGCACTCTGAGTGAGGGTCTGGGACTGCCCTTTGCTGAGTGTGGTATCAAATTCAGAGACCTTGGAAGGAGTGTTCACAAGTGTGAGCGAACCAGTGGAAAGCTGAGTAGGAGTCCGCAGCTCTTCTGGGCTAAGTGGGAAGTCTTAAACAGAGACCTTGGATGGAGGGTTCCCCAGTGGCCTGAGGTCCATGGTATTCTAGTGGTTGTCTGTGGTTGCCCTTGGATGAATGTGAAGTTCAATACAGAGAGTTCAGGTGGAGCATTTGCTGGTGGGTGGGACCCAGTGCACTTGGCAGTTGTGATTCACTCACAGGAGAGATCTACAAGGCTATTAGGAGCCAATTTTGCCCCTAGGTGGGTGTGGAGTCTACTGAGGAGTGCTTGGATGGAGGGTTTGCTGGTATGCTGGAATTCTGCATACTCTGAGTGTTAGTCCCTGTTTGCCCTTGGTTGAGTGTTGAGTCTAGAGTAGATAGCTTGGGTGGTGGGTTCACTGGCAAACAAGGGATCCATTACACCCTGAGTGGTGGTTTGCAGTTTCCCTTGGGCAAGTGTCGAACACAAAGAGGAGCCCTTGAGTGCAGTGTTTTCCATTTGAGCAGAGGCCAGGTGCATTCTGAGAGGGAGTCTGAGATGGTGATTGGCTGAGTGTGGAGACCAATGTGGAGACTTTGGATGGGAGATTCACTGGCAGAGAGGAGTCCATTATGCTCTGGGTGAGGGTTTGTGTTAGCCATTGGTTGATTGTAGACTCAGCCGATTGTGGCTGGAATTCTTTTTACTCTGAGTGGTAGTCTGCGATTCTCCTTGGCTGAGCATAAAGTCTCCTGCAAAGATTGTAACTGGCTAAGAGCAGAGTCCATGGCAGAGGCCTTGGATGGAGAGCTCACTGGGAGACATGACATTCTGAGTGGGGATGAGCAATGACCCTTGATTGAGTGTAGAGTTAATGGGGCAACCTTGGATTAAGGATGTGCCAGTTGTCTGGGGTCAATTGAAATCAAAGTGACAGTTTGAGGTTGTGATTGAACATGGTATCCTCTGCAGACACCATGGAGGGCACTGTTTAGCCATTGGATGGGGGGATTTCTGGCAGGTAGAGGTTCATGGACCTCTGAATATAGGCCTGAGATTGTCTTTGGCTGAGGGTGGAATTCAATGCAGAAAGCTTAGGTGGAGGGTTTACCAGTAGGCAGGATTCACTAAAGTTTGCTTGGGGGAGGAAGAGGTTTCCACAGTTACCCTTGGTTTATTGTGGAGCACAATATAGAGATCTTGAATGGAGGGGTTCCGCAGCACTCTGTATTGGAACCTGCAGTTGTGATTGGCTGAAGGTGGAGTCCACAGTGGAGATGTTGGATGGAGGGTTTGCTGACAGAAAGCTACCCATGGCACTCTTAGTAGAGGTGAGTGGTTGCCTTCGGCTGTCTGTAGAGTCTAATGAGGAGAACTCAAATGGAGGATTTGCTGATGGGTGGGTGTCCTGTGTACTCTGATGGAGGGTCCTCAGATGCCCTAGGCTCAACATGGAGTGCACAGTGACCATTCTGGTGATGTGTTTGCTGGCAGGTGGGGGTCCACAGCACTGAGGGTGGGATTCTTCAGTTGCCCTTGGATAAGTGTAAAGTCCAATGAGAGAAAGCAGGGGGAACATTGGCTGAATGGTGGCTGTAAAGTGCACTCTGAATGAGGGGACCTCAGATAGCCTTGACTGTGCATAGAGTCCAAAGGTGAGAACTTGAATAAAGGGATTACCACTGTATAGGTATCCTGTGAATTCTGAGTTAGAGTCTATATTTGCCCTTGGTTGATCATGGCATCCCATGGTAGAGACCTTGGGTCGATGGGGTTCCCACAGTACTGTGTGTTTCAGTCCATAATTTTTATTGGCTAAGTGTGGAATCCAATGTGGAGAATTTGGCTGAGGGCTTGCTAGTGGACAGGCATCTGTGTATTCTGAGTGGGAGTCCATGGTGGTCCTAAGCATGGAATCCAGTGTGGAGACCATGTATGGAGATGCTTAGAAGTGATGCTTGGAAGTGCAGTACACTCAGAGTTGGAGTCTGTGATTGTGATTGGATGAACACGAGGGCACTGTGGAGACCTTGAATGGAGGAATTGTTGGCAGGTGGATGGCCACAGCACTCTGTGTTAGTGTGTGCAATTGTGATTGGCTGAGCACAGAGTCCACAATGAAGGCCTTGAATGGAGGGAATGCTGACAGGCAGGTGACCTGCACTCTTTGAGTGGGTGTCTGTCATTGCCCTTGGCAGATGAATGTAGAGTACAATGAGTAGAGCCTTGGTGGATTTCACTTCCAATGTCCTCTGACTGGTTGTCTTTGGATGCTCTTGGCTGAGCAAGGAATCACATATGGAGACCTTGTGTTGAGGTCAAGATGTTGGACTGGTGTCCTGAGTATACTGAGTGGTAGTCCATGGTTGCCATTGGTTCCAAAGTTGAGACCTTGGATTGAAGACTCACCAGTTGTCCAGCATTCTGTGTATTCCAAGTGGCTGTCCACCTTTGCCCTAGGTTGATCAGGGTGTCCAACATAGAAAACTTGCATGGAGGATTACTGATGGTTGTGGGTCCAATTCACACAGAGTTGCAGTCTGCAATTGTGATTCAATGAGCATGGATATAACTACAGAGACCTTGGATGGAGGGTTCCATGGAGGGCTTAGATCCACAGCATTCTGTGTTGGGGTCTTATGTTGCACTTGGTTTAGCATAGGGTCTAAAGAGGACACTTTGGGTAGAGGGTTCATTGATGGAAAGACATCCAGTGTACTTGACTGAGGGTTCTTGGAAGCCCTTTGATGAGTCTGGAATCCACTATGGAAATCTTAGATGTAGTGTTCAGTGGCATGAGAGGGTCCACCACACTCTGTGTTGGACTCAGTAATGTGATTGAATGACTAGAGTCCATTGCCAAGACCTTGATTGTAGGGCACTATGACTGGCAGGAGTCCACGGCACTCTGAGTGGTTGCCCATGGTTGCCATTGTATGAATGTAGAGACCAATGAGGGGGCCTTTTGTGGAGGGTTCACTGGTCAGCAGTCATCCAGTGTACTCTGGGGATCTTTGGATGCCCTTGGCTGAGTTTGGAATCACTGTGGGGATCTTGGATGGAGGGTTTGTAGGTGGATGCTGGGCCATAGTATACTCTGTGGGGATCTGCACTTGTCCTTGGTTGAGTATGGATTCCAGTGAGAATAACTTGGGTGAAGGGTGTACTGGTGGGCTGGCCTTCTGTATATTCTGAGTGGTTGTCTGTGGTCTCCCTGGTCTTTGTGAGGAGTCCAATGAAGAAATGTTGGAAGGGGGGTTTGCCAATGGGCATGGGTCTATGTACTCTGAGTGGGGGATCATTGTCTTTTGGCTGAGTGTGGAGTCCACTTGGGAGATCTTAGATGGAGGATTTGCCTATGGATGAACCCCACTCTAAGTGGGGTTCAGCAGAGGCCTTTGGCTGATCATAGAGTCTAATATGGAGATCTTTGGCTTAAGATTCACTAGTGGTTGGGCATCCAGTGTACTTAACTAGAGTCTAAATAGGAGACCTTGTTTTGATGGTTTACTAGTGATCATGCATCCAATGTATTCTGACTTCAGATCCTTGGATGCCATTGGCTGAATATGGAGTCCAATGAGTAGACCATGGATGGAGAGATTGCCAGGGGGCTGGTTGTTAATGCTCGTTCATGAGCAGTGTAGAGTGGTGATAAGCACAGCATGCAGTCCACAGCACAGACATTGGATGGAGGGTTTGTGGGAGGCTGTACAGCTCTTTGAAATGAAGGACACGTTGGCAATAGTGTAACTTTCCTCACTATTTTCAGACTATTTTCATCATCCTAAACCCAATTTATATTCATTCCTGCCTCCTGCCACCTCTTGTAACCATTCTGCTTTCTGTCACTATGTATTTCCTTATAAGTATTTCATATATGATAAATCATATCATATTTGTCCTTTTATTTCTGGAATACTTCACTTAACTTGATGTCTTCAAGGTTCCTTTCTTTTCAAAGCTGAATAATATTCCATTTTATGGATATACCATATTTTGTTTATCCCTTCATCTGATGATA
>JAQZBX010089259.1:0-12650 GCA_029593785.1 Cabassous unicinctus
CTTGAGCCACAGCCGCTCCCCACCATTAATCTTTTTAAGCAGTTAACTTTTATTTACTTATAGCCAGAACAGAGTGGATCAACATATAAAACTAAGCAAAATCATGTTGTTTGCTTTTTTCTTTAACTAGCTCCTTTTGATTTATTTAGTCAAAATATGCCATGGCCAAACAACTAAAATCATAGCAATGGAAACTGCTTAAGTTAGACATAATGAATTATATCCTATTGCTAAGTATTAATGCTGAAATTGGCTGCTAGTATTTCACTGCTATTTTCCAGTGGTAGTCTAGGTAACATTTTCTTTCATCCAATTCTGAAAAATAATTATAAATAATTATGGTATTTTTTTAATATTAAGAAGGCCATTTGCTGATTCACCATGCATAAGACCTGGTAAAGACAATAAACGATGATAGATAAGCATTCACTTTAATTGTACAATTTTTTTCTGAAGGACTTTTAGCAGCATAAAATGTACCTACGTAAATATAATACTATAATAACCCAGTAAAATAATAAATACTTCCTACTCTCTTTTCAATAAATATAAACATATTAAAAACAGGCTGAAATTTATCATTTTACTTTTCTACTTCAAAACCCCTTCCTCCACTTAAAGAAATCAGCAAAATCCATCTCTCTCCCAGTTCTCCATAAGTCACATTTCCACTCCTGGAAACAGGCCAATTTTACTACTCTGATAATCCTTAGGTCTATCAGTGGTACACTTAGAACGAGCCTATTACTGGTATGCCATTTGTAGGAAATTCATTTTGAAATCTGCTAGAAGACTCACTGCCTTCACACTGAATAAAACTGTTTTACATTTCTAATTAACAACTCTATTAAGTTAACTGATTAAGTGGTGATTTTTAAATGATGTTCTGGGAGACATATATACCTTTTAGAAACCAAATTCTAGTATAAACAGATTTTTCTGTGAGCAACCATAAGACTGGTTTAAAACAATCAGATGATTATGTGTACTGGATGCTAAGTTGATGAAAGAATGTCACTTTAGAAAAAGTTGGAGGTGAGGAAGAGGAAGACACAAATTGGTGATGAAAGGGAATCTTCAAATTGGAAAACACAGTCATGGAAGCATGCTGCTGTTATGTTTCCAGCTGTTATTTCTTTCTTTTGGATCCAGGCACTTTGAAAGAAGAGGAGAGGAGTATAAGAGGCAACTTAGTTTATAGTAACTTTGTAGAGAAAAAAACATCAGAAGAGGCAAGCTAAAGCCTGGCTATAAGAGCTTCTAGCTCCCTAGCAGTGTGAAAGGCACAGGCTATAGCCGGGCTCTGACATTTGGAAAACTCAGCCAAGCACCAAAGTCATGGATGTGCCCTGGGAAAGCGCTGATCTGTTGAGTCAAGGTCAGCTGTACGAGGTGTGTTGCTCAAGCTGAAGGATAAAGTTATGGTTTATTATAGTTAGTGATTAAAGAAGCTAAGGAATCTAGGTGTTTGTTCCTCTAAAAGCTACTTAATATTTTGCTGTAATGTTTTTAATCAGTTTTTTTATGAAGAAAAAAAATAAGGGTAACAGTTGGAAAATGTGCTAATCTAGCTTAATAAACCACATCTCTAAGACTGAAGAGACGACTGAACCCTGATCAAAGGGTTCTACTGAATGATAGCAACCCAAGAAGCCCCAAGTGCTAACACGTCATACGACACTGAGGAAATACTTGCATTTCTGTCCATATCCTAAATCCCTTTGATTTTCTTTAAAATTAATAAAATACAGTGCTTGCAACAAAGGGAGTAACAATGTAAAAGGTTGAAACATATAAATCCACAGATCTCTGTACAGCAAGTAATGAAATATACTAATGAAACTTTTTTACACAAACATATTGCAGCCACGACATCTTAATGAAACAAGAATTTCAAAAAACTCCTTTACTTTTTAAAACAAAGGCCAAAAGACCAGGTTGCAAAGGGCCAACTAGGAAAATTTGAGGGGCAGAATTTAGCCCAGTAATAAACTTAACTACAAGAAAAGCACCAATTGCTAGAACTGGTATTTCCCACTAAAAGCTATATTAATAGAATTAGCTGGCAATAACCTCAATTCACTTTATACTTGAGGAGGCTGATAAGAACATACTTTCCTCTGGGTCCTCGCTGGGTGGGACGTTGCTGGGAAGTTCCTGCACAGCAGCTCGTGATTCAGGTGTAGATCGATGAGGCCCCAAATGAGTGTCCCTCTGGGATTCCCATTCTTCACTGAAGCCTCCATCATCGCTCTCTGCAACAGTGGTTTGTGAATCACCTTCTGTGCCTTCAAGAGAAAGTGGAAAATGGAGCCCTAATATTCAGAAAAAAATCTTAATACCTTTAAGAAAATTACATGGATAAAGTAACCACCTGATGGTCATAGTATCTAAGTCAGCTGGCTCTTAAAGCACAAATCATGGGCTGTAGCAGTGCTTGCTGGTTGCTTACCCAACAACCATGCCCTTCTTATTCCCTGAGGGCACAGCCCTGAATTTACTGGAGTTTCCACCCCTCTAGTGGCAAATCCTGACAAATCCAAGCCAAACATGGCGATCCCACCATTCCTCTTCCCAATAAAAGGTCTAAGGCTATGGACTTGACACTAGCCAATGAATGGTGAGGGAAAGTCTGTTGGGAATTGTTGGAAAAAATTTTCTCACTCTTTTCAAGAGAGGGATCAAGAAAGAAACAAACAGCCCCCCATCATCTTCTGGATGTTGTCTTCTCTGGACATGATGCCTTGCAATTAGAGTCGTCATCTTGTGATCATGAGGAATAACAGGCGAAGGACCAAGCCTATGTGCTAAGGATGGCAGAGGAGGAAGATGGAAAGAACCCTGGTCCTGATAACACCATTAAGCCACAAAGTTAATCAACCCTTGAAGTGCCTACAACTGTCCCCAGGACTTCTTGTTGTATGAGAGAATACATATCCTCTGTTTTAAGGCACTTGAGTTGGGTTTTTCTGTTCTTTGTAGCTGAAAGCTTCCTTTGGCACTCACCACTGGCTTTAGTGACTAAGTTATAAAAGTGGATTTATTATGGAAAGAGTTAGAAAGGGGGTAAATGAGTCATTTCTTTATAATAGCTGTCAATCTGATTTAATGGTCATTTGGTTGTCTATAATTGCAAAATTGAGCATAAACTGACAGCCTTGAGAACCTTCATTTCCTTAAAAATAAAATATACATGTGAAGTTCATAATACTTTTTTTCTTCCTTTATTTTTTATGAAAGTAATACATGTTCATAGCAGAGGTAGATTTACCATGAAACTAATTAAGCTTCTGCTCCAGGGCCCTCACTTGGATAGACTTGTTGTGGGAGGGGCCTTAGCAGCTCCGTATTTCTAATTTTGTATTCTCTTTTTTTAAGGAGCCTTCGCCCCCAACCCCACGCCCAACCTGTATAATCATCAGGCCCCACAAAGCTTGAATCTTCCCTGGTGTCAAGTTATAACAATCATATAAGCATAAGGTTTATAAATAAAAACAGCTCTGCTCTGCCCCAGCCCTCCTCACTCCTGATCCATCCTCACTCCCACTTTCTACTCTTTTGCAGTTTCTTTTGGTATTTTCCTCCAAAATTAATTATAAATAGCATGCTCATACTGCTACATATTGACATTTTGATTTTAGATACTTATCTTACATCCTATAGGAAGATAAGCCTTAGCACTCTTACTCTTACAAATATGAATTTATCTCTCCCTATCTTCCAAATATGTCAAAATTTGGGGTTAAATTAATATTCTTCTTTTTATACTGTTAGCACTATCCAAATAGCATTCACAACTAAATTACTTTGCTATAGCCAGAATAGACTATACTCACATTTATTGGTATTACATATTTAATGGCTGAAATTCTTAACCTAGGGTCCCTGGACTATTATTAGGTTTGGGCTATCTGAACTCTTTAAGTATTTATCTGGGTATTTACTGGGTATTCCACAGATTTCAGAAGAGTCTCAAGGAAGTCCATGACCAAAAATGGAGGTTAAAATCACTGCTTCATAGTCCATTGTTAGCTTCAGACCGAAAAACCCGGAAATTACCAAATTACCAAATAAAAACACCTACTTTGGGTACTATAATTTGACTTTCTGGATACTCTCCTTTGGGCTTCTGGGTCTCCTTCTGCCATATTCACCAACCACATCATTGTTGCTGTTGAGAAAAATAAATATATCAATATCTCTCTATCCCTATATATATATTAATCGATACATATATACATTATGTAGCTAGCTAGCTTCCATCCATCCATCCCTCCACCCATCTCTATCACATTTTAATTAAGAGCCAATGTGAATACTTTATTTTTATTAAAAAGATTTATTTATTTACTTGATCCATTTTAAACCCCCCCTTCCCCATTTGCTGTTTTGTGTCCATTCGCTGGGCAATTCTCTGTGTCTGTTTCATCTCTTCTCATCCTCTTCCTCCAGTCTTCACCAGGATTCGATCCTGGAGACCTCCGATGTAGGAGAGAGGTGTTCTAGCCATCTGCGCCACCTCGGCTCCTGGTTTTCGGAGCTTTCGGAGCATCTCGTCTTGTCTCTCTCCTTTTTACGTCATCATCTTGCTGCATGGCTCCCGGGGCCTGGCGGCCAATGTGAATACTTTAAAATTGTGTTGCTTTCTCTTATCCATTGCAGGTAGGAAAGAAAAAATGGTACAACTATTGAAGGGGAATTTGATGATATCTAACACAAATTACATATGCATTTAACCTTTGACCCAGCAATCACATGTACGAGTTTATCCTGAAGATATACAAACAATAACACAAAAATACCTAAAAACGTCCTCTATAGGCTATAGCAGGAACCAAATATCAGCAGCAACCTGAGTTCAATCTAGTCATGGTGAGTAATTCTAAACAAGATACTTGGCACATATGTCTCTCTGACTTTTTATAACTACGATTCTATAATTCTATCCATGTTCCTAATACTCTCAGGCTTCCCAAATGACTTATCTGATTTTCCTTCTTTATCCAAGTATGGAAAAATATAGCAACAAACCTTTTGCTTTAACATTTAATATTACCATGGAAATCAAGAGTCAGCAAACTTCCCATAAATGGCCAGATAGTAAATATTTTAGTCTTCATGGAACATATTTGGTCTCTGTCACATTTTTTTAAAAAAACTTTTAAACATTTAAAAACCATTCTGAGTTTGCAGACTATACAAAAACAGGCTGTGGACCAGATTTGGCTGCAGGCAGTGGTTTATGGAGTCCTGATGTAAAAGTATTATGAACAGAATATGTATTTGTTGAATGAATTAACATTACTAATATCCAAAAACCATTTTCCTATATTTTAACTTAACACCAAAAAAAAAAAAAAAACCTCTTCATCATCCTTCTTTCAGGATTAAAATTTTACTCATCAGTTGCTAAGAACTACTAATTCTACCTCTGAAACCATTCATCAACTCCTTCCCCTTGATTGCTACTGCCAACACCATAATTCTGACCCTCATTATCCCCCTAGATTATGGCAATATTCTCTCAGTTATGCTGCCCTTCATCTTGGTCCCCACCTCCTCCAATTTATCTTACACATTGCTGCTCAACTCTGATCACATTACTCTTTTGCTCAAGAACATTCCGTGGTTCTTCAACAATCACGAATAGAATACACACATCTAAATCAGTCACTCAAAACTGTCCTCGATCTTGCCCTAATCTGTCTTTCCAAACTCATCTCCTAATGTTCTCCCCATTTTGTATTCCATGTTCCAGTCAAACTGGACACTTGAAATGTGCTAAAGATGCCTCAGACTTTATTATGCCTCCAACTCATTCTTCACGACAAGCCCATTTTGGAATCAGCTCTGTCACCTGTACTTGCTGAAATCCTACCCATTCTAAAAAATTCAATCCTAACGTTGTCTCTTCCACAAACACTTCCCTAATTCCCCAACTAGTTTTGATGTCTCCCTCTTTTGAACTCTCTCTGCATATTTTTTCAAAATTAGCAAACTTTATTTCAATTCAAAAAATAAAATAGACAAAAGGCAGCTTAACAAATTATAAAAGCATTACTTTAAAAAATCCTGTCCAGGCACAATTTATCTTATTTAATCCTAAAAACAAACTCAATTGTTTTTCCAGTGTTCAGAAAGATGAAATGAGCACAGATCGGTGAAATGACATGACCAAGGTCTCTTGGTTAATGAAGGAAACGAAAAATGCTTGATTATATTCATATCTCGTAAAACCAAATACCATATATAAATATTTTTTTACCTTTAGCATTTATATAATACCTTCTTTGCCTATGCTACAAAATATTACAATGTTACTGTTAACTATAGTTGCATTTTTTCCCACGTATCATCATATTAACACTTTGTAATAGAACATCCTTGTATTTGTATTATTAACCACAATCCTCATCTACCACCAAAATCACTATGTTATACAGTTCCCAGATTATCCTCTAGCTGTCTTTCAATTAACAGTAACCTCCCTAGACTACCCATTTCAGTCACAATAATATTTATAAATCAGCAGTGGTAGTTATACTTGTTATAATGAGTTACCATCAACTGTATTCATTTCCACCCATTTCAAATCAACACTATCAAAGATTCTACATACATTCAGCACTGGAAACCCCTTCTCAGCTCACATTCTGTCTCCTATTAACCTATACTCCATAGTTTACACATTGTATTTAGTTCATATCAGTAAGATCATACAATATTTGTCCTTTTGTGTCTGACTTATTTCACTCAACATAGTATATTCAAGGTTCATCCATGTTGTCATATGCTTCTCAAGTTCATTTCTTCCTACAGCTGAATAGTATTCCATCATATGTTCACTACATTTGGTTTATCCATTCATGGGTTTGACAGGCACTTAGGTTCTTTCCATCTTTTAGCAATTGTGAATAATGCCGCTATGGACATCGGTGTGCAAATATCTGTTCGTGTTCTTACTCTCAGTTCTGAAATCACTCCCAGTAACAGGATTACTGGATTATACGGCAGTTCTATATTCAGCTTCTTGAGGTACTGCCAAACTGTCTTCCACAGAGGATGCACCATTCTACATTTCTTACGAAGAGTGAAGGAGTGTTCCTATTTCTCTACATCTTCTCCAGCACTTGTAGTTTTCTGGTTTTGTTGTTGTTGTTGTTTGTTTTTAATAATGGCCCTTCTGTAAGGTGTGAAATGATATCTTGCAGTTTTGATCTGCATTTCCCTAAAAGCTAGTGATGTTGAACATCTTTTCATGTGCTTTCTGGCCATGTGTATTTCCTCTTTGGAATAATGTTTATTCAAATCTTTTGCCCATTTTTAAATTGAATTTCTTATCTTTTTATCGTTGTATGACCTCTTTATATAACATGGAAAACAAACCCTTATTGGATATGTGGTTTCCGAAAACTTTCTCCCATTGAGTAAGCTGCCTTTTCACCACCTCAAAGTTATTTGAAGCACAAAGTGTTTAATTTTGAGGAGGTCCCATTTACCTATTTTTTTCTTTCACTGCTTGTGCTTTGGGTATAAGGTTTAAGAAACCATCACCTACCACAAGATCTTGAAGATGTTTCCCCACGTTTTCTTCTAGGAGTGTTATGGTTCTAGCTTTTACATTTAGGTCTTTATCCATTTTGAGTAAACTTTTGTAGAAGGTATGAGGATAAGAGTACTCTTTTTTTCTTTTAGATATGAATATCCAATTCTCCCAGCACTATTTGTTGGATAGACCTTTTTTTTTTTTTTTTTTTTTTTTTTACCGGGAGGTCCCAGGGATCGAACCTGGGTCCTTCCACATGGGAGATGGACGCCCAACCATTTGAGCCACATCCATCCCCGAATAGACTGTTCTGACCCAACTGGGTGGGTTTGACAGGCTTGTCAAAAATCACTTGATCATAAATGTGACAGTCCTTTTTTGAACTCTCAATTCGATTCCATTGGTCAATCTATCTTTATGCCAGTATCATGCTGTTTTCACCACTGTAGTGAAATAATATGCTTTAAAGTTGGGAAGTGAGAGTCCTCCAACTTCATTCTTCCTTTTTAAGATCTTTTTCACTACTCAGGGGCCTTTAGCCTTCTAGATAAATTTGATAATTGGATTTTCCAATTCTGCAAAAAAAGGCGATTGGATATTTGATTGGGATTGCACTGAATCTGTATATCAATTTGAGTAGAAATGACTTTAAAAATTTATTTCCCACCCCCCACTGTTTTGCACATGCTGCCTGCTCTCTGTGTCCATTTGCTGTGTGGTCCCTGTATCTGCTCATCTTTTCTTTTCTTAGGAGGCACCGGGAACTGAACCTGGGACCTCCCATGTGGGAAAGAAGTGCTCAGTTACTTGGGCCACCTCAGCTCCCTGCTTTGTTGTGTCTCTCATTGTCTGTCCTCTGTTTCTCCTTGTTGCATTTGCTTGTTGCGTCAGCTCACCGCGCCTGCCCGTCGTGCCAGCTTGCTGTCTTGCTCATCTTCTCCATGAGGCACTGGGAAGCAAACCCAGGACCTCCCATGTGGTAGGCAGGAGCTTAATCGCTTGAGCCACATTCACTTCCAGAAATGACATCTTTTTTTTTTTTTTCTAAAAGATTTTATTTATTCCCTGTCCCTCATTATTTGTGCTCGCTGTCTGCTCTCTGTGTCCATTTGCTATGTGCTCTGTGTTTGCTTGTCTTCACTTTAAGAGGTACTGGGAACTGAACCTGGGACCTCCCATGTGGGAGAGAGGAGCTCAACCGCTTGAGCCACCTCAGTCCCCTGCCTTGTTGTGTTTCTCATTGTGTTTCCTCTTTGTGTCTCCTTGTTGCATCCTCTTGCTGTGCCAGCCCATCACACCAGCTCGCTGTCTTGCTTGTCTTCTGTAGGAACTGAACCTGGGACCTCCTATGTGGTAGGCGGGAGCTCAATCACTTGAGCCACATCCACTTCCTGAAATAACATCTTAATATTTAATTTTCCAATCCATGAACACAGAATGGCTTTCCATTTATTTAGGTCTTCTTTGGTTTATTTTAGCAATGTTTTACAGTTTTCTGAATATAGGTGTAGCAGTTTGATATTATTGATGAAGTCCAAAGAGAAATATTGGATTATGGTTGTAAACTGGCCTTTTCCTCTGGGCATATTAGAGCGTATTGGATTCAGAGGTTTTACTTTTACTTGATTAAATTATGATTAAGACTTTGACTGGGCCATGTCAGTAGGGCGTTGAGTCCCCACCCCTTGGTTGGTGGGGACTTGCAGATAAAAGGCAAGGAAAAGGACAGAGTTGAAGTTTTTGAGCTGGAGCCCTGGGAAGTAAGCACACAGAGGAGCTTGGTCGTGAGGAGAGAGAAAAGGCCCCAGGAAGAGAAACAAGCTGTTCTCCTGATAGTTTACAGCTGGCTTTGTGGAGACAGCAGAGGAGCTGAGCCCGGAGAGAAGCAAGCCCTAGGAAGAGAAGAACCCAGGAAGCCTGAACTTTCACAGACCTTGGCAGCCATTTTGTTCCAACATGTGACAATAGACTTTGGTGAGGGAAGTAACTTACGCTTTATGGCCTGGTAACTGTAAGCTTCTATCCCAAATAAACACCCTTTATAAAAGCCAACCAATTTCTGGTATTTTGCATCAGCACCCCTTTGGCTGACTGATACAATAGGTCCTTTATGTCCTTGGTTAAGTTAATTCCTAAATATTTGATTCTTTTAGTCACTTTATTGTAAATGGATTTTTTTTCTGATTTCCTTCTCAGTTTGCTCATTAGTAGTATATAGAAATGCTATTGATTTTTGTGTATTAATCTTGTATCCCATCACTTTGCTGAATTTGTCTAACAGGTCTTGTAGTTCTGTTGTGCATTTTTCGGGATTTTCTAGTTATAGAATCATATCATCAGTGAATAGCGTAAAATTTTACTTTGTCCTTTCCTATTTGGGTGCCTTTTGTGGGGGTTTTGTTTTGTTTTTTGCCTAATTGCTCTAGCTAGAACTTCTAGCACAATACTGAGTAACAATGGAGACGATGGCATCCTTGTCCTTTTCCTGATCTCAGCGGGAAAGCTTTCAGTCTTTGACCACTGAGTACAATGTTAGCTGTGGGTTTTTCATATCTGTACTTTATCATATTAAGTTTCCTTCTATTCCCATCTTTTTTTTTTCCCCACACGGGGCCTGGTGGCCCACGCACCTTGTGTGTGTGTGTGTATTTTTTTTTTTTTTTACCGGGAGGACTTGGGGATTGAACCCAGGTCCCTCCATATGGGAGACAGATGCCCAACCACTCGAGCCATACCTGTCTCCCCCTATTCCTATCTTTTGGAGTGTTTTTATCAAGAAAGAATGTTGTATTTTGTCCAATACCTTTTCTGCATCAATTAAGATGATTGTGTGATTTTTCTTCTTCAATTTATTAATGTGGTGTATTACACTGAATGATTTTCTAGTGTTGACCCACCCTTGCATAACTGGTAAAAAACCCACTTGATTGTGGTGTATACTTCTCCCTTCCTCCCCAAGATGGCTCCCTCGTCTGTTTGCTTGCTTTTGGTCATTGTCTGCTCGTTGTTTTTCCTCATTGTCTGTGTTTTCTTTAGGAGGCACTGGAAACCAAACCCAGGACTTCCCATGTGGGAGGTGGGCCCTCAAATGCTTGAGCCACATCTGCTTCCTATACTTTTTTTTTTTTTTTTTAATTTTTTTGGAAAGATTTATTATTTATCCCTCCCTCCCCTCATTGTCTTGCATTCGCTGTCTGATGTCTGTGTGTTTCTGTTTCTGCTTGTCTTCTCTCTAGGTGGCACCGGGAACTGATCCTGGGACCTTCCATCGTGGAGAGAGGCTGCTCAATCCTCTGCACCACCTCAGCTCCCTAGTCTGCTGTGTCTCTTAGTGTCTCTCTTCTGTGTCTCTTTTTGTTGCATCACCTTGCTGCACCAGCTCTCTGCACAGGCCAGCACTCCTGCGCGGGCCAGAACTCCTGCATGGGCCAGCTCACCGCTCGGGCCAGCTTACTTTTCACCAGGGAGCCCTGGGAATTGAACCCTGGACCTCCTATATGGTAGACAGGAGCCCAATTGCTTGAGCCACATCCGCTTCCCCCTATACTTCTTCTAATATGGATTTGGTTAGCAAGTATTTTGTTGAGGATTTTTGCACCTATATTCGTTAAAGAAATTGGTCTGTAATTTTCATTTTTCCTAATATCTTCTTTTGGCTTTGATATTAGGGTGATGTTGGCTTCACAGAATGAGTTTGGTAGCATTCCCTCATGTTCACTGTTTTGGAAGAGTTTGAGCAAAATTATTAGATCTTCTCCAATGATTGTAGAATTCACCTGTGAAGCCATCTGGTCCTGGGCTTTTAATTTTGGGAGGTTTTTGATGATTGTTTCAATTTCTCTACTTGTGATTGGTTTGTTGAGGCCTTCTGTTTCTTCCAGGGTCAGTGTGGGTTGTTCATGTGTTTCTAGGAATTTGTCCATTTCATCAAAATTGTCTAGTTTGTTGGTGTACAGTTGTTCATAGTACCCTCTTATGATCTCTTTTATTTCTGTGGGGTCAGAGGTAATGTCCCGCTTCTCATTTCTGATTTTATTTATTTGTATCTTCTCTCTTTATTTATTTTTTGTTAGTCTAGCTAAGGGTTTGTCAATTATATTGATCTTATCAAAGAAACAACTTTTGTTTTTGATTATTCTATTGCTTTCTTTTTCTCCATTTCATTAATTTTGTTCTAATCTTTATTTTTTCCCTTCTGCTTGCCTTGGGATTAATTTGCCGTTCTTTTTCTAGTTCCATCAGGTATGCCATTAAGTCTTTGATTTTAGCTCTTTCTTCTTTTTAAATATAGGCATTTACAGCTATATTTTCCATATCAGCACTGCCTTTGCCATATCCCATAAGTTTTGACAGGTTATGTTCTCATTTTCATTTGTCTCGAGATATTCACTAATTTCTCTTACAATTTCTTCTTTGACCCACAGATTGTTTAGGAATGTGTTGTTTAGCCTCCATACATTTGCAAAATTTCCCCTTTCCCATCTATTACTATTTCCAGCTGCATTCCATTATGATCTGAGGAGGTGCTTTGTATAATTTCAATCTTTTTATATTTATTGAGACCTCCCTTGTGACCTAACATATGGTCTATCCCGGAGAAAGATCCATGAGCACTTGAGAAGAATGTATAACCCAGTGATCTGGGATGCGACATTCTGTATATGTTAGGTCTAGCTCGTATATCATATTGTTCAAGTTTTGTTTCTTTGTTGATCTTGTCTCATTGTTCTAATGTGAGTGGTGTGCTGAAGTCTCCAACAACTATTCTAGAGATGTCTATTTCTCCCTTCAGTTTTGCCAGAGTTTGTCTCATGTATTTTGGGACACTCTGGTTAGGTGCACAGGTTATTTCTTCCTGATGGACTGCCCCTTTTAATAATATACAATGGCCTTCTGTATATCTCATCATTTTTTTTGCATTTAATGTGTTTTGTCCAGTATTAGGATAGTTAGCCCTGCTCTTTTTTGGTAACTGTTTGCATGGAGTATATTTTTCCAACCTTTCACTTTCAGCAGGTTTGTATCCCTGGGTCTAAGGTCTTATAGGTAGCATATGGATGGCTCATTTTTTTTTTTTTAATCCATTTGGTCAGTCTACATCTTT
>JAQZBX010089260.1:0-12651 GCA_029593785.1 Cabassous unicinctus
GTTTGGTTGTTAGAGTTGCTGCATAGATACAACCATTATCCTCATGTGGGGTGATTTCTCTCTCTCTTTACTAGTGCTGTCTTCCTTTCCTCCAGTTTACACCTTTCACCCCACATTTCACTGTGACCAAGTGGGCACATGCAACCATTAGCAGTCAGTTTGATTTCTGGTGAATACCCATTGACACTTTTGTGCTTCTCGTATTCTCAGGTCCGTCTGAGACTCAGTGGCATCCATCTGATTCTCCTTACACAGAACTGGATAACATGAACTGTTGGTGGTTATTGGTTCTTTGTCTTATTTCTTGCATTTTAGAAATTCTTCATAATGCCTTACCATCTATTTTGGTGGGGAATATCATATTCTTTTTGTTGTTAAATTCCCTTGTTTTTGTGATGCAATTCTTAAATTCTGCCAACATTTTTGCCAATTTCTCAGAATTCATCCTTCATGCTTGAAAGAGAGTTATGTTTGTTAAACAGTTTCAATTTAAATTTTACTTATTGCTAGGTTTTTTTAGATATGCCTGTAAAAAGAAGTAATTGAATAATGGGGAAAAGAAGAAAGCTTGCTGAGAAATGGGAGAGAAGGACAGAAATATTCACTTAGATTTAATGCAGTCTCCACTAGGCAGAGAGTGTGAGATTTGGCCTGTGTTTACCTTGTTAACTATTAATTATTCCTCCCCTTGCTAATGTTTGGGGAGGGGCCCCAGTTGTTTGCTGTTCTGATTGATTACCCCAGCTGTCAGTTCCCACGGGAGGCCCAATGTTGAGGCCTATTTGAGCCTATCTGGGTCTTTCCTTCTTGTTCCAACTGAGATTCTTAACCTCAGGACCTCACCCTTCTTCTCAGGAGGTTTCGGGGGGGGGCGATTATCTCAGGGCCATGTGTTCTATCGGCCATGTTGTCTGTTGGCCATGCTGTATACAAGGGCCAGCTGCCTTCCCCCTTTCACCATAACAACCTGCCTCAACTAACTCTCAGAGAGTTCATGCCTTTATTCTTAAAGGGGCACAGAGAGGTGATGGTCATTCTTCTTTAGCTACTTCCTGCTGGTTAGGGCAGTAATCCCTGCCTGACAGGTTGTAAACCTCTCTGGCTATTCTATTGTCATTGAGCAAAGACAGGTCTGGCATCCTGGTTGGATCTGGATGAAATTTCCCCCAAAATAAACAAACTCAGTAAGAATTTTGAAGATTCATGGTTCCACTTAAAGAATAAAGAAGATGATGTAAGCAGGCACAAAGAGCGGTCAGCCATGACATACTAGATCATGAGAGTGAGAAAAGCCAGGTGCCTTCAGAAGCTGCACCCTCCCAAAGTTGATGGGAAACAGCATTCTTCCTTGATTTTTTTTATGTTGTTGGTCAACTCAGGAGAGATTGTTGTAGTCATGCTGGGTTTTGGTATAAACTGCCAAACTCAGATCCAACAGCAGTGGTTATGCTTAGGACAGCTGGGAGAGGCACAAAGAGAGGTGTTGCCCAGACACAAACTCACAAAGACAGGATAGGCAACTGCAGCTCAAAGAGAAACTTATTCATTGATGAGTTCATTAATTAGTAATAAGTACAGTACCTATATCTCTTCTATTCTAGACCATATGCAGAGGGATATTGAACATGTTGAAAGTCCTGGTAAATCTAATTCATTTTCTAAGTGGTTAATCAATATACCTATGAGATAAAGGAATGGCTCTCTTAAGTACTGTCTTTGATTTGCTTGCATTGTGTTTGTCTTTTTGTTATCCTTATATTTAGCTTTTTGAAAAAATCATATAGAGGCTTTGATTTTAATTTTTGTGTATGCTTTAGTCTTCTCTTTCACTCCCTTATCTATTGGTTCCACTATGATATAGCTAGAAATAAATTTAATCATTCATTTTGCTTCTTAAAACTGAGGATTGTTTTCAAATCTTTAAGTGTGCTTATTTTATAAAGTGCTTCATACGTGTTTGGTATCTCCAATCCATACACTCCTGCTATTTTTTGAAGATAATTTTGACCCTTGATCAGGGTAAGTGGTATCCTCACTTAGTTTTTAATTATAACTATGAGCTATATATTTGAATTTTAACATTAATAATCATCAGAAGATGGTATGAAGGTGATTTGACTTATCCATATGCTAAGGATGTAATAATTTGGATGGATTTAATGCTCTTTCTCTCTTGGGATTATCATTCTGGGAGTATGTTGCAATTCAAAAGCCTTGATTATATGAGAAAAGGGAGACATATATGCATTATTCAGGAAGTCATTTGATAGTAACTATCAAGTTCCCACCAAGCTCCAACAGAAACTACCTTGGTTTTTTATTCTCTTGGGCATCAACCAAATTTTTATTTTTCTCTCTTTTAATAGAAGATAAAGATTTTTTGCCCACAGTAAAACATATAATTTTTGAGTACATCTGTGGCTGTCTCATGTTCAACCCCTCCAATTAGCCAAGTAGAAAGGCAGGCCATCAATGGGGTCAAACCAGTGAAGCACCAAGATTATAGATTAGGCACAACGCCAGGGCTACCTGGTTCCAGACTGGTCTTCCCAGTGGAGTTCCAGTTACAAGTTTAATACTGTTTTGATTTTCATGATTTGTTAAGATTTTTGTTGTGGTGGTAGTTGTTATCCATAGAGAACTTGCTATAAGTCAAGAGCTCAGAAATATTTTTCAGAATGTGCTCACTCTAAATAATCCATATTGTGATGTTTTCCAGTAGAAGAGCATTTCTGAATGTCTTGTCTTCTTAAACTGCATTTTAATTGTTTAGAACTGTATTAGTCAGCCAAAGGAATGCTGATGCAAAATATCAGAAAGCTATTGGTTTTTATAAAAGGGCATTTATTAGGGTAGAGCTTACAGTTACCAGGCCATAAAGCATAATTTATTTCCCTCACCATGTCTGTTGTCACTTGATGGATCAAGATGGCTGCTGACATCTGCAAGGGTTTAGCCCTCCATCTTCTTCTGAAGGGTCTGTGGTCTCATCTTCTTCTAATATCTGCTGAAGGCGGGGATATATCTTGTCTCCCTCCAGGGTCTGGTTTCTCTCTGGGCTCAGCTGCTTTGCTCTCTCCACAAAGCCAGCTGTAAACTATCAAGTGAATGGCTCCTCTCTCTACCTGGGGCCTTTGCCATGTCTAATGGAGCATTTTCTCATTCCCCACATATCTTCTTCTCTGTGTGTTTACTTCCTGTGAAACCAGCATTAAATTCTAACCTCCCTTTTCTGTAGTGCTGTTTGTCTGTGAGGCCCTGCCAACCAAGGGGACAGGGACTCAACAGCCTCCTGATGTCGCCCAATCAAAGTCTTAATCATTATTTAATCAAGGAAAAGTGAAACCTCTGAATCTAATATAATCTAGGATGCCCAGAGGAAGAGACCAGTTTACACACATAATCCAATATCTATTTTTAGAATTCATAAATAATACTAAAAAGCTATGTTCCACCCTCTGAATTCCAAAGAGACATTTCAATATTCAAAACACTTATTTAAGTAGCAATGATGAGTACAAAACAATTTATCTGCTTCCAATACACAAATGGGCATACAAAAGATAAACTTTTCCATGATTGTGAGGAGAAATTGGCAGGAAATAACGAGTCATGGATCCTCTACAGTTCTGTAAATCTGCCGGGCAAATTTCATTAGATGACAAAGTCTGAGAGTCATTCTTAAGATGACAGTTTCTTCTCCCTGGGACCACATGGGGACCCACTTTTTCCAGAGGCTTGCCCAATGGCCATTTTCTTGGTTCCACATTCATCAATCATCTGGGTAGCAAACAAGCTCCAGACCTCACCCTCCAAGAGTGTTGGGAAGACAGCCACACTTTATCCAATCTTTTGGTTAGAGACTTAACACCCCTAGTACAGTGAAGTGAAGCCAACATCCTCCCAAACATTTGGCATACAGGCCCAACCCTCTCATAACACTGAGTAGGCAACCTGGCCTTCCTGCATCCATGGGGGACAGTTCTGCCCCTCTCAGACCAATGGGACATCAACTTCAAACTCCTGAATCCCTAGGGAATGGGGTCCATGCTCTCTGAACCCTGGGGTGGCAAAACTCAACCTGAACATGGGGCAGGAACATCCACCATCTTCAACTGCCAGGAAAAACTCACCCTGTCTGTACATGGGGATGGGGTAGTTCTCTTGGCCCAAGAATATGTCTTCATTCCAAATCTCACTTTCCATGGTTTTCCTCTTAAAACTGTTTCGCCTTCCATTTCTCCCCCAACATGTCCTTTTTTGTCCAAGTTAACAATGGTTTTATTCATATATCTCTCTCAAAAAGCTTGTTGTTTCAGCATGCAAGAAGCAGGGATCCAAGACATCAGACAGTAAGTAATTCCACAAGTCTTTTGTAGATCATTGCGTCTTCAATCCTGATTTACAAAAACTGAGTTTAGTTAAGTACTCAAATGGGGCACTATTTTCTGTGGGTTTGAGTTCCAGAGGCTTGGAATTTGTGGAATCACTTTCTGGTTCCTTTGTGCCCAGTAATGCAGTCCTCAGCTTATCTCACTTCTCTAGCATTTTACTATAAGCTGCAGAGAAAGCCAGCTGCATTCTCCATGCTTCCTTTGGAAAATTCTTCAGCTAAATGTCTGTGCTTGCCATTTTCAAATTCTGCCTTCCATAAAACACCAGGGATTAATCTTGCTAAGTTCTCTGGAACATTAAAACATGGATCACCTTTCCTAGAGTTTCCCATAATACTTTCATCATTTCCTTCTAAGGCCTCATTAAAAAGTCTCTTTAGCATCCATATTCCTATCAACAATCTTGTAAAAGCATTGTCAATGTTTTCCATTAAGCATCTCAAAATTCCTCCAAAAAATACCCCTTGTGCACTTGTAAAATCATTCTAGCATTTTGGTAATTGCAAAAGAACTTCTCCTCTCCTTGGTAACAAATTCTGTATTAGTCAGCCAAAGTGATGCTGATGCAAAATACCAGAAATCTCTTGCCATTTATAAAAGGGTTTGTATTTGGGATAGAAGCTTACTGTTACAAGGCAATAAAGCATAAGTACTTTCCTAACCAATGTCTGTTGCCATGTGTTGGATCAAGATGGCCACCAACGTCTGCAAGGGTTCAGCCACCTTCTCCCCCTGAAGTCTCGGTGGTCTCAGCTTCTTCCAATATCTGCTGTAGGCTGGGATATGTCTCATCTCCCTCCATTTGCTCATTTCTCTCTGGGCTCAGCTGCTCTGCTCTCTCCACAAGGCTGCAAACTATCAGGTGAAAGGCTCCTCTCTCTTCCCAGGGCTTCTGCCATGTCTAATGGAGCATGTTTCCTTTCCTCATGTATCTGATTCTCTGTATTTACTTCCTGAGAATCTAGCATTAAACTCCAACCTCCCTTCTTCGCAGTGTTTTTTTTCTGTGAGTCCCCACCCACCAAGGTGGCGGGGACTCAATGTCCTCCTGATGTAGCCCAATCAAAACCTAAATCATGATTTAATCATGCAAACGTGAAACCTCTGAATCCAATATAATCTAAGATGCCCAGAAGAACAGACCAGTTTACAAACATAATCCAGTGTCTGTTTCTGGAAGACATAAATAATATCAAACTGCTGTAAGTACTTAAAATTAACTTTTGTTTTGGGCTGACTTAGATATTTTAAAATACAATTCATAACAAATACTTCTGGGGGGCTCACTCATTATTTTTAAAGAAGTTTAATTTTATTCAGAGAAAGATGTTTAGTTATTAAGTCCTTTCATAAAACAAATAAAACTTAAAAAAAAAATAAGACAATGAATATCACAGTCTCCTGTCCCAGTTACTTTTCAAGTTCGGCTTCCATGGTGCAACTCTTTAAACTTTCAGGTCTGGCATTCAATACAGACATCCATAGATTAAAATGCTATTTACATCATTATTTCATGATTTCTTAATTTTAGACATTTAATTTGATCCTTTTGTGTGGCCAGTAATACTTGGCTTTCACAACCAAAGTAATTATCACACAATAATTATTTTTAAAAATATTCTCTGACGATCTTGGAGAAAATTGTGTTCTATAGTGTGCCAGCTTGATATTTTTTATGAATTCCAAAAATATATATAGTATTTTGTTTGTAAACTGGTCTGTTCCTCTGGGCATATCCGATGGTATTACATTCAGAGGTTTTACTTTTACTTGATTAAATTAAGATTGGGCTTTGAATTGGTTACTTCAGCAGGATGTTGAGTCCCCGCCCCCCTGTTGGGTGGACACTCACGTGGAAGTAAATACACAGAGAAGAGAAAACAGAGGAAGAGAGAAAGCTCATCAGAAAGCATCCTGTGGCTCTGGGGTGTGAGATGAGTCTGATAGTCTACAGCTGACCTAGTGGAGAGAAGCGAGCAACTCAGCCCAGGAAGAAATGAGCCCCAGGGAGAGTGATGAGCCTCAAGCCAGACTACAGCTGCGATCAGAAGAGGCTGGGACCATGGAGTCTTAAGAGGAAGATAAAGGTTATCACCTCACAGTTATCACCTGCCAACTTGTGTCAACACGTGGCTACAGACTCTGGGTGAGAAAGTGCCTCCTCTGGTACCTTGAGTTGCAATCTTTAGGGCCTTGTGATTATAACCATTACCCCAACTAAATGCCCTTTAAAAAGGCCAACAGATTTCTGATTTTGTTTCAGCACCCTGATAGCTAAAACATATATTTACACTATTATAAATTGGTAATTATTGTTCTCGGTATGCCAAATTTGTATAAGTGTATTTTAGGTTCTAAAACTTTCTTTTAATCTAATGTTTTCTGAAATATATTAAAACATATGAAATATATGAAATGACTGGTTTTTTTTTAATTTAACTTTATTTGCACATTTAATAATTGAAAATATAAACAATTAAAAATTAAAAGTAAACACAGATGAATAAATATATACATTTCTTCATTAAATGTAATAGATACATATAATTTTTTTTTATCAAATAATATGTTACACAATATATTTGGTTCATAGTAAAGCATTCATACAATATTTGTTGTTTTGTGTCTGGCTTGCTTCACTCAGCATAATGTCCTCCAGGTTCATCCATGTTGCCATATGCTTTACGACTTCATTTCTTCTTACAGCTGCATAATATTCCATGTGTGAATAGACCATAGTTTGTTTATCCATTCCTCTGTTGATGGACACCTGCCTTGTTTCCAAATTTTGGCAATGGTGAATAATGTTGCTGTGAACATCGGTGTGCAGATGTCTGTTCGTGTCACTGCTCTCAGTTCTTCTGGGTCTAAACCCAGTAGTGGTATTGCAGGGTCATGTGGCAAGTCTATATTCAACTTCTTAAGGAATTGCCAAACAGTCCTCCATAGTGTTTGTACCATTTTGCATTCCCAACAACAGTGAAGAAGTGTTCCTATCTCTCCAAATTCTCTCCAACGCTTGTAGTTCTTTGTCTTTTAAATAGTGGCCCTTCTGATAGGTGTAAAATGACATCTCATTGTAGTTTTGACTTACATTTCCCTAATCATGAGTGATGTTGAGCATTTCTTCATGTGTTTTTTTGCCATTTGTATTTCTTCTTTGAAGAAATGTCTATTCAAGTCTTTTGTCCATTTTTTAATTGAGTCATTTTTCTTATTATTGTTGAGTTGTAACATCTCTTTATATATCCTGGATATTAACCCCTTATCAGATATGTGATTTCCAAATATTTTTTTCCATTATGTTGCCTGCCTTTTCACCCTTCTGACAAAGTCCTGTGAGGTGGAAAAGTGTTTGATTTTGAGGAGGTACCACTTATCTCTTTTTTCTTTTGTTGCACGTGCCTTGGGTGTAAGGTCCAAGAAACCACCACCTACTACAAGGTCTTGAAGAAGTTTCCCTACATTTTCTTCTAGTAGTTTTAGGCTCCTGGCTTTTATATTTAGATCTTTGATCCATTTTGAGTTGATTCTTGTATAGGGGGTGAGATAAGGGTACTCTTTCATTCTTTTGCTTATAGATATCCAGTTCTCCCAACACAATTTGTTGAAGAGACTGTTTTTTCCCATTAGCGTGGGCTTGGTACGTTTGTCAAAAACCAGTTGACTGTATAGGTGAGGGTTTATTTCTGGGTTCTCAATTCCATTCCACTGATCGATGTGTTTATCTTTATGCCAGTACCATGCTTTTTTGACCACTGTATTTTTGTAATATGTTTCAAGGTCAGGCAGTGAAATTTCTCCCACATTGCTCTTCTTTTTTAGAATGCTTTTGGCTATTCAGGTGCACTTACCCTTCCAGATGAATTTGGTAATTGCCTTCTCTAATTCTGTTAAGTAAGCTGTTGGGATTTTCATTGGTATTGCATTGAATCTATAAATCAGTTTGGGAAAGATTGACACCTTCTTGATATTTATTCTTCCAATCCATGAACATGGAATGTCTTTCCATTTGTTTAGGTCTTTTTAAATTTCTTTTAGGATTGTTTTGTAGTTTTCTGCATATAGGTCCTATACTTCTTTGGTTAAATTAACTCTTAGGTATTTGAGTCTTTCTGTTGCTATTGAAATTGGAATTTTCCTCCTGATTTCCTCCTGAGGTTGTTCAGTACTAGTGTACAAAAACATTACTGATTTTTGCGTGTTGATCTTGTATCCTGCCACTTTGCTGAACTCATTTATTTGTTCAAGTAGCTTTGTCATGGATACTTCAGGATTTACTAAGTACAGGATCATGTCGTCCGCAAACAGTGAGAGTTTTACTTTTTTTTTTCCTTGTCTAATTGCCCTAGCTAGAACTTCTAGTAAAATGTTGAATAACAATGGTGACAGTGGGCATCCTTGTCTTGTTCCCAATCTTAGAGGGAAAGCTTTCAACCTTTCCCCATTGAGTATGATGTTGGCTGTGGGTTTTTCATATATGCCTTTTATCATATTGAGGAATTTTCCTTTTATTCCTATCTTTTGAAGTATGTTTATCAAAAAAGGATGTAATATTTTGTCGAATGCCTTTTCTGCATCTATTGAGATGATCATGGTGTTTTTTTCCTTCAATTTGTTAATGTGGTGTATTACATTGATTGATTTTCTTATGTTGAACCAGCCTTGCGTACCAGGAATAAATCCCACTTGGTCGTGATGTATAAGTCTTTTGACATGCTTTTGGATTCGATCTGCAAGTATTTTGTTGAGAATTTTTGCATCTATGTTCATTAGAGAGATTGGTCTATAATTTTCTTTTCTTGTGGAATCTTTATCTGGCTTTGGTATTAGGGTGATGTTGGCTTCATAAAATGTGTTGGGTAATTTTACCTCCTCTTCAATTTTTTGAAAGAGTTTAAACAGGATTGGTGTTAATTCTTTTTGAAATGCTTGGTAATATACACCTATGAAGCCATGTGGTCTTGGACTTTTCTTTGCTGAGAGATTTTTGATGACGGATTCAATCTCCTTAATTGTGATTGGTTTGTTAAGTTCTTGTATTTCTTGTAGTGTCAGTGTAGGTTGGTTATGCATTTCTAGAAATTTGTCCATTTCATCTAGGTTGTCTAGTTTGTTGACATATAGTTTCTCATAATATCCTTTTATGATTCTTTTTTTTCTGTGAGGTCATTTGTAATTTCCCCCCTTAAATGACTGGTTTTGTGAATAGACTTTAAAAAAGACCAGAACCTTCCTGAAGTCAAGGGAGAATACATAGAAGGATATGGCTTGAATTTTAAGTTCTCTGAGTAAAACAGGGGGTAGGGAAAGTAATGATACAGCAGAAAGCCAGCAGAGACAGTGTCTGTCACTTCTGAAAGAGTATCACACTAAAAGAAATATCTGACCAAATATATCACCAAAAGGAAATATCTAACCCAAAATTTCAATACTGATCATGGAGATAAACTCTGATATAAGTTGAGATATTTCAGACACATGCACACATACACTCACACAAACATTAAAAAATGGGTAATAAATTTGAGAGAAGAGGAGTCGCTAGATGTAAATCAAGAGTTTTAGGCAAAATTTCTGGGAGAAATTCATATTTTCAAAGGCCATGGAATTGGTGAATTAGTAAACTGCTGACTAGATTATTTTGCAGAGTGAAATGGAAAATTAAACTAAATTATACCTAAGAAGTAAATAAAGGAAGTATTTGTAAAATAGGAAGCGACAGAAAAATATGGAGGGAATAAGACACAGAGACGGTTGTCAGTGGGGGCAAAAGAGAAGCAAGGTGGTGGGGCATGGGCCTTGGTTGCACCTTCCACTAGGAATCCCCTCCCCCACCATCTGAATCTCCCTGGCTGTTCGAAGCCCTGTGATGTCACCTCAGAACTCAAGGCTGGAATGTGCTTTCTCAGTGCCAGTTGCCTGAGGCAGCACTTAGTAGTGGTGATGCATAGTCTTTTCCTCATTGTGATTGTTCTCAGTACCCAGTGGCTGAGCCCATGCTCGGTCAGCTGCGTCCTGGGTTCCCTTTTCATGTTCCTGTCTGTAGTGGAGCTATTTAACATCTTGATCCACTACAGACAGAGGAAGTCGATACTGCGGAAGGTCCAGCAACATCAGGACTCTAGTGAGGTAAGGAACCCTGAGATCAGTCTACAGTAGAAATTCACTGTTTCCTCTCTTCCCACTTCCTGATTTACTAAATCCATTATGTAGATACAGAGGCTAAAATCTCAGATGAGACCATCCATAATGTAGGGAGCAGGTAGGGGAGAGCAATGTTGGAGTGGGACAATCCTTTCAATTCAAACCTCACAGACCATCCATGTGGGTGTGGCAGAGGGCTCAAGGATAAATTCCCAAACACATTTTTTGTGGCTATGGATTGTAATGTTTAGGAAGTTCAGGGTATTCAAGTGAAGAGAGTCCATCAACACTTGCTCACTTTCCACATCCCAGATCAGGTATCTCTGGGCCAATCCTGGTCCATCTGGTCGGGCTGATGTGGAGAGCAGTGCTGAGTTTCTGGAAGGCTCAGTGAGATATTCTTGCCCATGCTGTGAGGTCAGGGACCAGCATACTTTTGTAAACCCACACATGCTCCTGTAGGGTGGAGATTGCATCCTGTTCATAAAAGAGATCTTCTCAAAGAAGAGTCTTGAAGAAAAATCAGTTGATATCTCATCCAGAAAAAAAAAAAATAACTGTTATTCAAAGATGAAAAAGTAATCAATGGAATTAACTCACTTAAAATGTGTAATAGACAAATACAAAAGATATGATAATCATAGATAAGGTTCTGAAGGTTTCCTTGAAAAGATAGAGATTGTATACCATGAAATCATATCTTCTTTTTGGTTTTACAGCATCAGTGCAGAGGCAAGAAAGTGGAAACAAAGGGTGAATTAACAGGTAATGTCCCCCTTTCCAACCCACGAGCTCCAAGGGTGAACCCACGTCCCAATCCCTGTCAGCCCAAGCCGCCATCATAGTCTGAGCCTGTCTGTTGTTAAAGACCCTCTCAGACAGCAAAGGGTCCGGAGTGCGTGATCTCAAGTAAAACACTCAAACCCTGGGACACTCTCACATCCCACACATCCTTGTAGAGAAAGTGACGTTGCTGGACATGTGGCATGTGTGAGATGCAGTGAAACAAATTTGTTGGGTTGGGAAGGCAGGAATTGTGCAGTCTGCTAAGGACAAAGTTTAATTGCACTAAACCTGAGATTCCTCCTGTGAAATAAGTTTTTTTAGTTTAATTTACATGATATTTGTAGGGATTACATGATACATTAGTGTGAAAGTCCTTGATAAAAGACTGCACGTTAAACATGGGTGAGCCCCTCCTCAGTTTTCCTCGACCATTAGACTTTGTAGCCTCATCCTTGGAGCTCTTAGAATCTCTTTCTCTAAGAGCTTCACCCAACGGGCTGTGACAGGCAGCCCCAAGGAGGGTGCTTTACTCCTGCCCTCACCTCATGTAACCCAGTCTCCTGACTTCCCAGGTTGGAGAGCTTGCCAGGGAGGTGCCATGGGGACACCAGGCATGAGTCCTCCTCGGAAAAGGTGATTCATCTTTATTCCCCCTTTCCTGCTGACCCTCCTGAGCATGGCCTGTGCTATCCAGGTTCCCAGAGCAGGGGGAAAAGTGAGGGGACCACAGAGAGAAGAAATGCATACAAAAGCCATGGCAGTTGGTAAAATGTCTGCTAGAAAGTCAAGGATGTTGAGAATCAGTTGGGACCTGAGGCACCAGCAGCCCCTCCCCGAGCCAGGCCTGCTAGGGCTTCCTGCCCCCTATTTCCTCTGACTAAAGCCTCTACTTGATTTCCTGCAGCCCCCTGAGCAAGCAGCCTGGACCGGCCAGACACACTGCCATCACAAGTCACCCGTGGGCCTTCCCACCTCCCCGGGATGGCCATCTGCCGAAGGGGGCCCTTGCGGAGATCGCTGCACGCCCGGCACCCCCTTCGGCTTCTGGGTGTCTGGCCGCCAGGCTGCCTCCACACCCGCAGAGTGACCAGCCTGTTACATCTCTGGCTGCGTCCTCTGTGCTTGCCTCTGCCGGCTCACTCTTCCGTCCAGGGGCAAAACCACCTGCCCCACTGTGGGAGGCCCCAGCAGTACTGCTGGGCTTGAGATCCTCCATCCAGGTGGTGTCCAGGGAAGCCCACCGTCCCTGTGGAGACACCATCCTGGTCCTTTCCTTCCCCTCCTCTTTCCCTCCCTTTTCTTCCTTCCCCCCTTATCCCACCCT
>JAQZBX010089261.1:0-12652 GCA_029593785.1 Cabassous unicinctus
CCTGGATCTGGGTGGGACAGGCCCCCCTACTTCCAGGTATGGATCACACCAGAAGTCCTCCCCCGGGAGCACTAGTACCCAGGGCAGCCCACCATGGCCTGGCCCATCCCCAGCCTGGCTCAGAGGACGCTGAGGGTGCCTCTGCTCCCCTGATGCCCCAGGGGTACAGGGCCCTAAAAAGGGCCAGCTCCTCACCAGGCTGGTGACTGGGAGGCTTGGGGGCTGCTGTACACTGTGGGGAGCTTGAGTCAGGCCTCAACCTTAAGGAGCAACAATGTGACCAGGGCCACCAACTGGCCTCAGTCCTTTGGCATAGCCTCTATCTCATGCCTCTTGGCCTCACCAGGAGAGAACTCTCCATTCAGGGTGTCAGCAACTCCACAGTCAGGGTGACTACAAAGCTGGGTGTGGTTGCCCCTGAGGTTCCTGGCTCAGGGAAAGGAGGCCCCTCCTGCTACTGGTATCATTGCCCAGCGGCCATCTCTGGAGAGAAAGGTTCGGGAATCCTCTTTGGAGAGCTAGAAGCAGGGCACAGAGCAAAGATGTAATCCTTGTTACCACTTTTCTGGCCAGTCAGCCATCCTACCCCACCCTCCTCACCCCTTAAATCTCGAGCTGTGGAGCCCCCTTTGGCCTCCAGGCCAGGGCACTTGGCCCTTGGGTAGCAGGGCTGCGCACCTGCCTGAATTCCCCAAATGGGGAGGATGCAGCAAGACCTCCCTGGGCCTTTGGACAGGGAAGAGCTGAGACAGCAGCAGGGCCATCTGGAGCTACAGGCACAGGACAGAAGGGGAGCGTAGCCCCTGCCTCAGAGCCTGGCAGGCCCCTTTCTCCTCTTGTTTAAGCTCATTGAGGAACTCTTTAAGGTGTTATTAATGTTAATGAGATTCATACTCTGTTACGCTGGACAGCATTAAAGTATCCTAGGTAGATGCTGGGAACATAGCAAGGGACAGATGATAATAATAGTAATAGCTATCATTTATTGTTCACTTGATAGGTGCACTCTGAGTTAAATCCATTATATGCATTTTATTATTCAGTCCTTACAACTCCCTGAGATACATGCCGTTATCCCCATTTTATAGCTTTGAAAACTGAGGATCAGAAGAAGTGGAGTTACTTGGCTAAGTACACATACAACTAGTAAGTGGCAGAGCTGGGATTAAAACGGAGACCTGTCTGCCTCCAGGGTTCATACATTCCATCCCTCCTACATACCACTTCCCAGACACCTCCTCAGTCAGGGGATGGAGGGGCATCAGAATGTAGGGGTGGGTGCCAGCAGCTGGCAAGGCCATGCTGGCCTCTGGCCTAAGCCAAGTTCATTCCACACAATTGTCTCCCTGGCCTTGGATGGGCAGTGAAGCCTCCAGATGTGGGCAGGGAGGTATCAGCTCGCCTGCTCTCAGATTCCATGTTTCTGGTGGTTGAGCAACTCAGACTCTGGTTTGTCTGCTTCTGCTTCCTACCTGGGGCCTCAGTAGTAGTCTCCCACACCCTTGGAACCTGAGAATGAGAACATGCCTATAAAGCCAGAGGTGCCCTCTGAGCTCGAGCCAAAGACAGCCACATGGTCAGAGAACTGCCGCTAAAGCCACTCGTGTCCCGCGCACCCAGGTGCTTCCTCTGCTCACCCCAGCCCTGTGTCCAGAGCACTCCGGATTCTGCTTCATCTTCCTCTTCATGGACAGGTGTGCCCTAGGGAGGACAGGGATGAGGGCACAAGGGCAGAGTGCTGCCGATAGAATGCCAAGCCAGACCCTAGAGCTGCCCTCCTCTCTCTAGAGATCACAAACCTCTTGGAAAGAGGAAAGCCCCTTGTTCAAGCTAGTCAGGGGAGGGAAGGGACTCATTATGGGGATTATCACATTTAGTCCTTATAACCACCCTAAGAAGATGCTGTTATCAATTTTACAAAAAGGGAAACAGGTCAAGGTCCCTCAGCCAACAGTAACCTGTTTACTCCTCTGCTGCACCACCTCCCATGGCCCTTAGCAGGTTTTGACAGGGACATAGGGGAAAGCATTTGAGGGTAGAACTGCCTCCCCCCTGCCCAAGACTTCTATGAACTCTCAAAGCCATGAGGTGCAGCCCCCACTGTTTGAGTGATTTCAGCTGCCCCTACCACATGCAGGTCTTGTGCTGGGCACCAGAGCCCAGAGACGACACTGTACCTGACCATGGGCAGTCACCGTGGGGAGAGGGGGCGGACACTTTACAAAGCAAGTACCCTGGAATACTCTGCATAGCGAGAGCCAGATGAAGTAAGCATAGGGCATTTAGAGAACGCAGTGGCAGGGTGGCCAACTCAGCCTGAGCAGGGAGGGTCGTGAGGGCTTCTTGGAGGGGATTCTTCAAGAAAGAGTCAAAGGCTTTTGGGTACAAGGCACTCTATGAGAAAGGCCCAGGGAGACTAAGCCCTTTGAGGGCTGCTGAGAACTAGTGGAGGAGGGAGCCAGAGGTAAGAGGAGAGTCCTCCGGGTGAGTGGGCCAGAAATCACAGGCCCTAAGAGCAGGACTGGTGGGCTTCCAAGCCTGAGACACCTGGGACAGCCAGACACTCTCCCACAATCTCCCGGTGGACATTGGACATCGCAGTGAGCTAGACCAGGACATTCCAGCCTAATCGCAGCTCCAATCATCAAGCTCCAGAGGTCCAACACACTGGGCCAGTCCCATCCGGAGGAAGCTCACTGTGAGGTCCTGCTGTCTCACCAGAGCTGAGGGGTGGGGGTGGTGCTTCCAGGTCCCCAGGGATTCCTCTGGAAGGACCCTTGGGAGGCTGGAGGCCTGGAGTTTTTCCCTCTGCAGAGATTCCGGTAGAGCTGGGAGGAGGGGGGGAGGGGAGGGGAGGGGTGACGGAGATGGAGCCAGGGCCCCCACCTGCGGAGGAGTCGAAAGATCCTGTCTCAGAAACAGGCCTTTGGAGTAATCCTGGTTCTCAAGGGGGCAATTTCCGGAAAGAGCTGGAGCTGAGCCCCAGCCTGCACTGCTGCCCTCCACCAGGTTCTGCCCCCACCTGCTCTCCGCAGAAGGGAAGAACCTAGGCCAGCATATGGGAGAATCACACCCCCAGCCCTGGAAATGAAGTGTCAGATGGCCAAGTAGACTTCAGACTTTGTTGTCATTAAATAATTTTTATTTATTTATTAAAGCTTCCATTCTTTTCTTACGCAAATGGAATTGTGCCTTTGGGTGCAGGTCTTTTCCACCAAGTGTCACCAATTTCAGTCAGCGATTAAAGACAGAGATGGCCCCTTCCCTCTTTATAAATTGGGGGGCCTCCTCCATCTCCTCACCCCACCCCCAGCTCCGGCTCTCTCCCTGGGACAGGGAAGATCTCTGGCACTGGCATGAGTTAAAGCAACAGCAACAGTGAGAGGAAAGAACGAGAAATCAGGGTGCTTCTGGCAAAGGGATCTCATCCTACCACCCAGGCTAGCCAGGGCATCTTGCATTCTAGGGGGTGAGGTGCTGGGGGTGAGGAGGGGCAGGGTGACTCTCCCTTCCAGGACCTCTGAGCCTTCTCCATGAGGCCAAGGACCTGGAGTCATTATCAGCAGGACCAGGCATGGAGGACGCCTCCCCCAGCTGACCTGGCTGACCTTCCCCTGAAAGCTGCCTCCATGGTCTCAAAGCTGCATCCAAACTCTGGGCATGGCCTTGGCTCAGAGCCTTCATCAATACCAGTAACAGCAGCAGCAGCAAGGGAGAGCATTTATGCAGGGCTTCCTGGGTGGCCGGCACTGTGCTCAGCATTTTTTCAGTTATTATCGTTTTTAATCCCCTCAAACTGCATGAGAATTTAATTACTCTCCTTTTACAGATGAGGCAACTGAGGTTCAGAGAAGTCAAATGACTTCCCAAGGCCACACAGCTTCTAAGTGGCAGAGCCAGGATTCTAACTTGGTCTCACTGACTCAGGAGCCCTGGGCCCACACAGAGTGGCTGGAGCTGAACCAACAGCACCCTTTCCCCAACTCACCAACTCACTCCCAAACCCAGAGCCTTCCGGGTCAACATCTCCTGCACACTACAGCCCTTTTGGCCTCTTCTTCATCAGGCCGCAGCCTGGAGTCAGTCTCCTTCCAGAGCTGGAGAGGGAGCAGACAGGCTCAGGAAGGTTGTTGCTCCAGTGGCTGTTCAATTCCATTATTTCAACAATGAGGCCCACCTGGGAGTTTCACGGGACAGTTGAGGGGGGTTGGGGCAGTGCACCCTGGCATGTGGGAAAGAGGCCTGAGGGGGGCTTGGCACACTGACTGGCATGGTCTGGCCAGCATCAGCATCACACACATGTCAGAGTGGCCATGACAGCTACTGCACGGATCAGTGCATTCAGGAGGGAGGAGGGGAGGTGTCCTGGTCGGGCTGAGGTCGGTGAGGGAGGGAGCAGCACAAACTCCTAGGGGTGGGGTGAGCAGAAATGTGCAGCTCTGGCTGGTAAGGAAAGGATGCCAGGGCTCTGTGGGTAGCCTGGACACAGCTCCAGGTCCCCGGGACTTGGTGGCCACCTGTTCTGGGGGTTCTCCCCCCATCCCCCAACTCCTGCCTACTCTGACTCCACCATGCCCAAGACCCTGCACACTCCAGCTTTCAGAAAAAAAGGGTGGGAAGCGAGTGTAGCTCAGTGGTCGAGTGCCCGCTTCCTATGTATGAGGTCCTGGGTTCAATCCCTGGTACCTCCTAAAAATAAAAATAAAATGAAAACTTAAAAAAGACAAAGAAGGTATGTGCCGCACCCTCAACCCCAGAAAGATTTACACCCACCTGTTGAATCCATGCAAAAACATTTCTCCTCAGACAGCCGAGGAACATGGGTTCTGATCCTAGCTCCTCTGCTTTCTAGCTGTGGGATGCTAAGCAAGTTACTTAATTTCTCTGAGTCTCAACTTTCTTATCTCTGAACTGGCAGGGCACTAGCCAATATTTATCAAGTGTCTACTATGTGCCAGGATGTTCCAGTATTGTCTCGCTTAATCCTCAAAACCACCCTACAAAGTCAGTACTATTATTGCCTCCATTTTATAAGCAAGGAAACTAAGGCTTAGGTTAGGTAATTTGCCAAGGCTGGCAAGTGCAGAGCTGGGATACATCCCCACGCAGCCTGACTCCAGAGTCGATGCTTTCCTCTACCCAGTGTGCTGGTGTCTGGTGTGGCTGGGCACCGGGAACCACTGGCTCATGCCCCACCCCGCTCTGGAGTGGCTGCAAGATGCCCCACAGGAACCAGGAATGCTGGCCTCAGGGGCTGCCACCCTGCCAGGGTCCCGCTTCCCAGGCCTGTTTGAACCTGTGGCCACCTCCCTGAAAGACTCTTCCTCCTTCCCTGGGGCTGGGCTGGGGACCTGACACCGAGTGGGCACATCCCGGTGACACAGGCCTGGGCAGCAGCCCAGGAGGATGTACTTGGGGTGGGTTCTTTTCATTCTTCTCCCATTTTGACCACTTCCTGGCCCAGGAAGAGCCTGAGGCTCCATTCCCCAGGCTTGGCTGTTTTCAGGGAGGGGTTTTCTTGGCTAGCTCCTCTTCCCCAGCCTTCAACTCCCAGGCCATAAGTCACTTCCTTGGGGACTGTCCCAGGCCAGCCTCCATCCTGTGGCCCACCCACTTCTCACAGTTAAAAGTCCACACTTCTTTCAGTGTTACCCTGACCACCGTGCACCCCCCACCACCTCCCTGGACTGTGTGCTACTTGAGGGCAGGGACAAGATGTTTTGCTCACCACTGTCCCCAGGGCCCATGCACAAGTAAATAGACTGACCCACAGTGTCCCAGGGAGGCTGAGAGGCTGCAGGAGGGTGTCCCACTGTGACTGTGGCAGAAACGGACGTGACCTTCGCCTGGACGGCCCCCACCAGCCTCAGCTTCCTGGGCCACTGCAAGGAAGAAACCAACCCAGGAGAACTGCTAAAGGACAGGTATGGATAGGATGGCCCCCTCAGTCCCAGGCCCCCACCACAGCTGGCCCCGGCCTCCCCCAGCCTTTCCCAACAGCAGCAGCCAGCACTCACCAGGGCTAACCAGGTGCAGGCCCTGTGCCCAGCACCTTCCAGGCATTAACTCTCGGATCCTCCCGGTGGCCTGAGGAGGTAGGTGCCAGGAGACTGATGCTCAGAAAGTGATGCATACAAAGCTGCCCTAGCACATGAGGGGGAAGAGGGAGGTGAGACTGTGAAGCCAGGTGGCCAGAGGCCAGAACCAGACCAAAGCTCTTCCACTTCCAGGGCCCACCCCATCCATCTTGATGGTCTGGGACACGTCCAGCCTGTCAAATGGATCCAGGCACTACTTGTATTCACACAGCTGAATTCTCGGGAACCCGAAACCCCATCCCCATTCCTCAACCGCACTCATGAATTCATTATGCTGACAAATATTTTTTTGAACACCTACTATGTGCCAGACACTGTACTAGGCACTAAAGATGCACTGGTGAGCAAAAACAGACCCCTCCCTGCTATCCTGAAGCATATATTTTAGTGGAAAACAATCAAACAAATATGTGGCTAAGTACAAATTGTGATACACGGAGGCAAAACACAGCCGGCTCTGAGGAAGAACAGGGAGGACAGAATTTAGACTGGGTGGTGCGTGGGAGATCAGGGGAGGCTTTACAGAGATGACATTTATAAACTAACATAACCAATCAACCAGACGATTATCCAGACCAGAGAAGTTCCACCTGCTGTGACTCGGTGAGCAAAGAGGTTTGCCCCTTCCCCTCGGTTAACCTCTCCATCAAGAGAAAGAAAAGTGCTGCAATCCCCGGCCATTTTGCCGTTTGCTGAGAGAAGAGCCCCTGAGATTCCAGATTCCGGGGATCTAAGTAAGGGGTGAGGGAAAGTATAGTTCTACTTAGTTTTTTTGTTGCTTTTGGATAAAACAGGAAGGGCAGGGTCAATGATTGCAGCCGACCCTTTGCCTCCCTCCCCGCACTCAGAAATGTGGTGCTCTGTCGCCACCTGGTGGACAAAATAGACAATGCAAAGGGCGGTCCAGCCTCCCCGTCTGGGGTGGGATCCAGATTGCTGCCTCCTTCATGCAGAGGGTAATAAGGAGGCAGTAGGTTTGGGTGTCTTCTTGGATCGGGGCGGGGGTGGGTAGAAGGAGCGAGGGTGGATGGGGAACTGCTGTTTGAAAGTCAACTGACCGGAGGCCGACAATGGCCCCATTGTGTCCGGAGCCTTGACCTTGATTTCCTGCCGCTCTCGTCTCCCGGAGTTGCATCGCCCGGGTCTGATTGGACCGGAATCCGCTCCGTGACAGTGGGCGGGCCCGCCCTGGGCACCCAGCAATGGCCTTCCCGAAAGCCGAGACGCGCGACTGGCCAAGTCACCCAGGAAACCAGAGGAAGGGGGCAGGGGTAAGTGACCGATCTTCTCAGAAGTCGTTTCCTCCTTCCTCACTAGCATCAGGAGCGTGGGAGCAGGAACCCGGACTCCCTTTGAAAGGCATTGCGACCCGGTGGGTGAGGGCTGGGGACTGCAGTCTGTGAGATCCAGGTCCAAATTAGTTATGGGATCCTTGGATATAGTCTTTAGCTCCCAATTATTTTTTTTTTAAACACACACATGGATACACATTTCCACTGTAGGAGAAAAAAAAAAATCAAACAATAAAATAAAAGGTTAAAGCTCCCCAACTTTACCACACTCTCCTCTCCCCAATCGCAGGTAATTGCTACTGTTACTTTAATGTGTGTCCTTCTGACCTCATTAAATGCATTTAGATGAGTCTCTACACATGATAATAAGTGGTTTGGTGTACTTAACCTCTCTGGGCCTCAGTTTCCTAATCTGAAAAATGAAGATGATAATAGTAGTTAAGTCACAGAGCTACTGAGGAGATTGCCTGAGATAGTTCACATGGCGTGCTTCCCACAGCGCCGGGTACGCAGTGCCTGCTATTTTTGCTGCCGTCACTGCCATCATTATTGTCATCATCATTGGGCCTCAGCTTCACTTTCCTCTCTCCACAGCCTGCTCACCCCTCTCCCCATTCTCCCTCCTGACCAAGAGACTGTGAATAAAATCTGTGTTCCCTAATGCCTGTGTTGTGTTTGTTGTTGTTGTTGTTGTTAAAGCTACAAAGAGCATCTGGTGTTTCCTACTCCCCTGGGCTTCCCCTCCCCTTCTCTTCCCTCCCACATTTGACCCATATGCCACTGCTCACCCCACCGCAGAGACAACATCCCCATTCTGTACTGAAGGAAGAGACTTCCATGGCCGCATGAGAGGACCCACAGTGGCTCTACACAAAGGCTGACCCCCAGGGCTGAACTGGGGGGGCCTCTGTGGGAGGCCACACAGTGGAGCAGGTAAGGGCAGGGGCTGCTGTCAGAACACTCTAGGGCACAGCCAAGGGCAAGTCACTTCACCTCTCTGAGCCACGGCTTCCTCACCTGCACAGTGGGGCCACTAACCACAGCTCCCACGTTCAAGTGCTCTGAGGGTAACACCGGAAACCCCTTTGCACAGGACTGGCACTGAGAAAAACCCCAATAACTAGTAGTTATTACTCTGTTGTAAAACAAAGTCTTGGGAAGCGCATGTGGCTCAGGTGATTGGGCATCCGTCTACCATATGGGAGGCCTCAGGTTCGATCCCCAGGGCCTCCTGGTAAAAAGGCAAGCAGGCAAAACAAAACAAAACAAATTGCAGCATGGATGAGAAAGTTTGGTTTTGATTGACACACCTCAGCAGAAAAGTAAATGTTTTTTGGGGCAATGATGCAGGTCCCTAAGTTCGTCCACAGACTTCCTTCCACACAGAAAGCCTCATGATACAGGACATGGAGGGACCTCGCTGATCCAGATGATGCAGGAGGAAGTACTCAAATCCCATGTGAGTGAGACCAGGCCCAACACTCACTCAATGGACACCTCCTAAGCCGCTGAGCCTGTGCTATACAACCCCACACTACACAGCCAGGGGGTCCCTGGATTACAGGACTTTTATTTGGGAAAAGCCTACTGAGAATACTAGCTAATATTTATTCAGTGCTTGTTAGATGCCAGTCGTTGTTATAAGCGCAGTGAACAAGACAGAGTGCCCTCATGTAGTCTTTTTTTTTTAAGAATTTATTTATTTATCCACCCCCCCCACCCACCTCCCCATTGTTTTGCTCTTGCTGTCTGCTCTCTGTGTGTTCTTCTGTGTCTGCTTGTCTTCTCTTTAGGTGGCACTGGGAACCGATCCTGGGACCTTCCGGAGTGGGAGAGAGGCTGCTCAATCTCTTGCGCCACCTCAGCTCCCTGTTCTGCTGCATCTCTCATTGTCTCTCCTCTGTGTCTCTTTCTCTTGCGTCATCTTGCTGCGCCAGCTCTCTGCACGGGCCAGCACTCCGCGTGGGCCAGCTCTCCACTCGGGTCAGCTCGCAGCTTAGGCCAACTCGCCTCTCAGGCCAGCTTGCCTTTCACCAGGAGGCCCCAGGAATCGAGCCCTGGACCTCCTATATGGTGGAACGAAGCCCAAATGCCTGAGCCACATCCACCTCCCTCATGTTTTTTTTTTTTTTTTTTAATGGCTCCTCTGTGTATGGTACTTTCCTCTGCTTTTCTTTTCTTTTCTTTTTTTAGGTATAATTTGCATGCTTTAAAATTCACCTTTTTTACTGTAACAGTTCTATGAACTTTGACAAACACATACAGTCATGTAACCACCATGTAACCACCATCACAATCAAAACATAGAACATTTCTATCACCCACAAAATTTCCCCCTGGCCTTTAACAATCAACCCCTTCACCCCATTCCCAGCCACGGGCAACATCTAATTTTTCTTTTCTTTTCTTTTCTTTTTTATTACAATCTCTATCATTTTGCCTTTTCCAGAATGTCATATAGTTGGGATCCTACAATATGTCTTTTGAGTTTTCATCTTGTTGTAGATGTGATTCATTCCTTTTATTTTCCCTTTCAACTTTTTATCATGAAAAATTTTCAAACATATAGAAAGTTAAATATATGAACATCTACAAACCTACCATCTAGATTTAATCATTTTGCCATATTGCTAAATGATGTAAATACATGGGCATGTATTTGCTGAACTATTTGAAAGTAAACTGTAGACACTTTGACACTTCACCTCTAGAATTTCAATATGTATCAGCTAAAAACAAGGACATATCATACCCATCCCATTATACACCTAAGGAAGTTGACAATAATTCCCAAATGTCATCTAACACCTAGTCCATTTGCAAATTTCCCTGATTTTCATACGAAGTCTTTTATGGCTTTTCACCCACCTGTTAGGGATTTTATTTTTAAACATATTCTTTTGAAATAATTATAGATTCAAAGAAAGTTGCAAAAATCATACAAAGTCCCATGTACTCCAATGATTGACATCCTATATATAGCTGTAGTATATTACCAAAAGCAGGAAATTGACATTGGCATATTACTGCTAACTAGACTACAGACCTTATTCCATTTTCACCATTTTTAACCTGCATTCGTGTGTGTGTGTGTGTGTATTTTGATTCACTTTTATCCCATATCTAGATTGGTGTAACCACCATCACAATCAAGCTTCATAGCTATTACATCCCCCACAAAAGAAAGGTCTCGTTCTGCCTCTTTGTGTCAGCAGCTACCCCTGCTTTTACCTTCTTCCTCCCCCTGGCAACCACTCATCTGTTCTCCCTCTCTATAATTTTGTCGTTTTCAGGGTTTCATATCCATGTAACGATATGGTATGTAACCTTTAGAAATGGACTTTTTTCACTAAGCCTGATACCCTTGAGGGCCTTCCGGTTTGTTGCTTATATCAGCAGCTCATTCCTTTTGACTGCTGAGTAGTGTTCTTACATGGATATATCAGTTTAGCCATTTACCAGCTGAAGAGCATTTAAGTTGTTTCCAGTTTTTGCCAATTATGAATAAAGCTACTATAGACATTTGCATATAGGTGTTTTTATGTGAACATAGTTTTATCTCACCTAGGCATGGGATTGCTAGATTGTATTGTTGTGTATTTATCTTTATAAGAAACTGCCAAATTCCTTCCCTAGGTGGCCGTACCAGCTTGTGTTGCCACCGGCATCGTGTGAGAGTTCCATTTCCTCTGTGTCCCAGCCTGCACGGGTTTTTTTTTGTTGTTTTTTTAATTTTAGTCATTTTACTACGTGTGTAATGGTACCCATGCAACCCTGAAAACATAAATAATACCATGTCGCAGCCCTTCTCAAAACTCCCCAGTGGCTTTCTATCACACCCGGAAGAAAATCCAAACTCCTTCCTGAGGCCCACCATGCCGACTCCCTGCTCAGCCACAGAGACCGCGTGGTTGTTTCTCTAACATACTGAGCTTATTCCTCCTCCTGGGCTTTTCACAGGCTGTTCCCTCCACCTGGAATGTTCTCGCCCGAGGTGTCCCTGTGAATTGTTTCTTCACTTCATGCCATCTGTGTCAAATGTCAGCTCCTTAGAGACCTTCCCTGATGGTTTAAATGAGTCCCCTTGCCTCCACCCATCCGTGCAATCTCCTTGCCCAGCTTTATTTTTCTTCATGGCACTTATCTCTGCCTGACATTATATCAATTATTAACTTGTCTTTCCCATGAACACAGGGATTGGCTTTTTCATGACTGTCTCCAGTGCTGACAGGAATGCTTGGCACACAGGAGGCACACAACAAATATTTGTCAAACGAGTGTGAATCAGAAACCTCTCGTGCCCTTGGCTCACCTTTTGGCTCACCTTCTACACAGCCGCCTCTGTGGCCACTAGCCCAGAGCAGGTGGAAGCACCTGGGCTTAGCCTTCTGCCCACAGCTGCTCCCTGGACTTGAGGTCGGAGGAAGTTGACCAGGGGGGCTGGGGTTGGTGGCCATCTGCTCCCCTCTCTGACCCTCAGGGGACAATTCTGAGGCACATCCCACACTGCTTCTCAGCAGGTCCTGGTCAGAGGGAGCCCCGGTAACTCACCACGGTCCTGACTTCCAGCCTCCGGCCTTCCTGTTTCACCTTCTCCAGGCCCTCCTCCTGCTGCTCCCTGGGTTCCCATCTCAGAATAAATGGCTTGAGGACAGCCCGAGTGCGGAGGAGGCGCCAGGGGTGGAGAAGATCCCAGGTTAAATTAGAGCGGATATATAGAGCTTAAAGTCTAGTGGGAGAGACAAATACTAATTCAATAAAAAGGAACCTAAATTTAAATAACTACAGAAAGAGGAATAGACTTTTCAACAAATGGTGCTGTAACACCTGAATAGCCATATGGAAAACAATGAATCTCAATCCCTACTTCACACCATACTTGAAATGGGTCAAAGAAGTAACTAAAAAAGCAAAAAGCTATACAATTTCTAGAAGAAGGCATGGGAAAAAATCTTCATGACCCTGGAAGGAAGGCAAAGATTTCTTAGCTCACAGAAAGAACTAATTATAAAAGAAAAAGTCGGTAAATTGGACTTCATCAAAATTAAAAACATGAAAGACATCATTAAGAAAATGAAAAGGTAATTCAAAGACTAGGAGAAAGATTTTCATATATATATTTAGTTAGGCCAGTAAAAAGACTTTATTTGGGAAATGGGGGAAAGAACAGAGCTTGCTGAGAAATGGAAGAGAAAGATGGAAATTCACACCAAGATTTGGTATGGGCTCCTCTAGGCAGAGAGAGCCTATATATATATATAT
>JAQZBX010089262.1:0-12649 GCA_029593785.1 Cabassous unicinctus
GATTGAATTCCTAATGAAGAGGACTAGAATGAATGATTAATAAGCACCATTGTTAGAAGAGAAATCATGACTTTGTAATATAAGCACAGACTCAGTAGCATTGTTAAAAAAAAAAATTACCTGGCAGGCACTACTGCTAATAAAACTCTCCCCTGTGGCTATGTACAACTTCTTTATGAGCCTTAGGCACACATTAGTGTTTTCTCCAAAGAATTCCAAAGAATTACTGAACCACAAATTAAGCAACGTTTTACATTCAGTCTCCTTATCAAACTTGGCTCAGTGGGGTCACTTGATAGGTTTCAAAATATCAAGTTTGATTAATCACTCTCAACGAACTAATGTGCTCTGAATAATATACCAGAGCTAAGCAAAAGTCAAAGCTTCCCTGATTAAGAGATAGTAAGCACTGGTCATTTAAGAGACCATCTGACCATCATTAAGCCACAGAGAGAACGTGCAGGCATCTGGCTCTCTGGCTACTACAGTCTGTCAGTGCAGCTGGTGTGAACACCCCGAATTTAATATTCTCCATTATAGCTGTACTGTGTCCTTGGCACACATGGCTCATTGGGAATATTAAATGATCTGATGAGGGCTATATAAAAGCACCTCATTTTGAAAACTTTCCATCTAGAAATTCATAGCTTGTGCTGTTTTAATTAAAAAGAAAACAGAAAAGTACGTCTTTATCAGGTACTGTTTGGCCCATGAGAAAGAGCAGTAAAAAAGGTGGACATAGCTCAGTCCCTGTCCTCATGGCTCTTGCTCTCTAGTAATGATTACAGGTAATTGATCTTGAGTCCCTATCTTTTAGAATGTAACAATAGACGAACTATCCTGTGATTAGTGGTTAGAAATATCCATACCTGGGTGCCTGTTTTGTATTCCTCCCCCACTGTTTCTTCCATTATAGACTTTTCCCCATCACAAAGAATATAAGTAGTGAAATAAAGTGATGAGAGTTAGTTTGTAGAAGATAATGGAAATGATACTAGTTCAGACAGTAGACACAACAGTTAAAGGTGTGAGTTCCAGAACCATGCTGCTTGGGTTGTAAGTCCTGGTTTTGCCATTTTCAAGATATTCACCTTAGACAATTTTCTTAACCTCTCTGCGCTTTGGTTTCCTTGTTTGGAAAATGAGGGTAATCATAGTACCTCCCTCCTATGGTGGCTGTTCCTTTGAATGAAGTAGGATGCATAAAGTACAGTGCCTGGGACACAGTGAGTACTCAATAAATGGTAGCCTTTATTACTCCCTTATATTTTTTCATGGCACTACACGGGGAAATAACTGTGATGGAGAGAGTGTGGTCAAATTTGAGATGTAGGGCACTCATAATTGAATCTACTGCACCAATATTTGGAAGTTCCACTCAGCACAGAGCACAGATATGCTTCACTTGAATTATACATAGCAATGCTGTGAAATAGGGCAGGAAGGATATTTGCTGGTGATAATGATGGTAATTAAAATTGCAGGTACGGTGCTAACCACTTGCAGTGTTGTTAGAGCTGCCCAGATTTATCCTTTAAGGGACATAGGTAAGAAAGAAATACTTAAAAAAAGAAAATTCAGTGTAAGTTCTGGCAGTGACAATTTACAATTCCCATGATTTACACCTCTCCCCTCCTCACCCAGACCTATAACAACACCTACCTTGCTAATAACTTTTGATGGGTTTTCACTGCAATATAAGTTCATAATTGGAGCTAGAAAATCTAACAATTACGAGTCCAACTTTCCATCCAAGGGACATAGATGCAAATCATGACGATGCCACTTACTATGTTTTAACTTTGGGCAAGTTACTCTGACACCACTTTGGGTGGTGTGGTAAGTTGAACTATGTACCCCAGAAAAGAACAGGTTCTTAATCTTAACCCCATTCCCATCGATGTGAATCCATTATAAATAGGACCTTTTGAAGATGTTATTTTTAGTTAAGTTGTGGCCAAATGAAGCAGGATGGTCTTAATTCTGTTACCAGAGGCCTTATAAAGAGAAGGTCATGGGCAGAAGCTGGGAGCAGGAAGCCAGAAGTCAATGAAACCGGAGAGAGAAAGGAGAGGACATGGCCATGTGAGTGGGGCATAGACACCAGCCAAGGAGACCAAAGGATGGCAGGCAGCCAGCATCAGAAGGTTATAGACCCGGGGTCAAGAGCCTCACCCTGCTGACATCTCGACTTTGGACTTCTCCTAGCCTCAAAACCATGAGCCAACAAATTCCCGTTGTGTAAGCGAACCCATTGTTTGGTATCTGTCTTAGCAGCCGGGAAGCTAAGACAGTTACTTGTCTCGAGAGCTCAAAAGCAAGCAAACAAACAAAAAACAAAAAGCAAAAAACACCTGTTTTGAAAAACCTGGTATGCCATATGGTCTAATTCGGTGGTTCTCAAAGTGTGATTCCTGGAGGAGTGTTTATCAGCATCTTCTGGGGACTTGCAAGAATGTAAATTCTCGGGCCCCATGCAGACCTCCTGAACTGGAAACTTTAGGGTGGGACCAGCCAACTGTGCTGCAACAATCCCTTCAGCTGGTGCTGACGCAGCTCACATTGGAGAACAACTGTGTCTCTGGTTAGAGAGAGAATCTAGAGCTACACTGCCTGGGGCTGAATTACCATCCACCGCCTGTTAGCTTTGTAACCTAGGGCAAATTGCTTAACCTCTCTGGGCCTCTGTTTCTCACCAGTAAAGATGGAGATAGTGATGGAATATCCTCGATGGGGTCGTTGTGAGGTATAAATGAGTTAATGCGTAGAAGGCACTTAGAGGCGAACCTGTGCTGTTCTTATCTAAACAGGAATATTGGTACTTGTCCTGTGGTAAAAATGAAATGAGATAAATTATATAGTAGAATTCCTGGTATATTTACATGATCAAGTAATGGCCACTGTTTTTATTATCTAAAATTTAAACTCATTGTAGGCACTTAGTAAATATCACAAATAATTTCCTGAGGAGCAAGTGGAGGTTACAATCAAAGTGCTTGGACTTTCCTTAGGAAGAACAACTGTCCCCCTCCCCTGACTCCTTGCCCAGCCACGGGGGTCTCTAGAATATGTTACTAAGTGAGTAACTCCACTTAGAAATGCTATCTTGACCTGGAGATAAAGTTGAAGGGAAAATTGCAATTTGTTCTTTAACAAAGCTCAACTGGCTGCTCAAGAGAAGAAATTCAATAGTTTCTATTTTAATCACTGCTTGTGATACTTTTTGTGACAATTCATGATTATTTTTAAGACAACAAGTGCTCTGGTTAGTTTATTAATGTTTCTCAATGAATATAAAAGATATGTTTTATTCCATTTTCAGCAGATATTAATATGCAAAGATTCTCAAAGACTGTTCTGCTTCGCCATCTAAATTAAAATCACCTGGGGTGTTTATGGCTAAAAACTAAACAAGACAACAACAAATGAATTTTCTCTGCCCTGGAATGAAAATCTCAGGGATGCATGCTAATATTTGAGAACCACAGTTTTAAGGGACAATAGTACATGACAAAATGAACTAAAACTTCAGAGATGTTTAAGAGAATAAAAGGGATAATGTTGAATAAAACATAAATTCAAAAGAAAGACATGACTATATGCAAGAAAGAATATGAGTTAGTATGGAAATTAATCAGAGATTCTACAGAAGCTTGGACCAGTATGGACCAGTAATTACAGAGACAACACAGGCAGTCTTTTTTTATTTTATTTTAATTGAATTGTAGAACCACTTAAGTTCCAACTATGTATATTTTAGACATGCTGTTTTGTCTGTCCTTCCACAGCACTAAGTTCTATAACTCCCTGATTATGTGGATGCAGAGGAGGGTCCATTAGGCTCCAAGCTCACCATTCCTGAAGGGGAATATTAATCATTTAATGATATGCTCCAAATGCAACCACCTGCCTTGTGCACTGCCTGCCATTTTTAAAAATTTTTCCCACAGTTGCTTAGAAATAGAATACAAAGGACTTTCCCTGTTTCTACAAGTCTGTTAAAGGCCAGGTGTGTCTCTATGACCCGGAGATAAAAGTTGCTCTCCTTCCTCTTAATGCACAAAGAGCAAAGATACAAAGGCATGAGACTTTTTATTTTTTTCTTGGACATGTGCAGTGAACAAAATGTACTTAGATGAGGAAACACTTCTCTGTGATATTTAGATATCATAAATATCTATGATTTTTAAATAATTCATAGCTAAAAATAGGGAAAACCTGCCTTGATCCTCAGATAATTCATCAAACTCCTTTAGAGTCTGTTACCATGAAACCCTTTCATTAGTCCTGTTAAAATGGGACTGTGCTGTTACTTATCTAACTCTCTTCTCTGATATTCCTCTGGGGAGGTGCTAGTGAGCTATTAAAATAGGAGGATGGAGAGAAGAGGGAACTGTCTAAACAGTTCATGAGATGGATGACTGGTCATCATGTAAGTGGGGATTATTTCTAGGATAACTTACCTTCAGAAAACACAGAGTAAAAATGAAATAGTATGGGCAGATAATGTGTATGCATGTTGTGTGGGCTGGGCGGGTTGGACTACTGTATCCAGCAAATTGGCAAATTAGGTAATATGAAATATTGCTACCAAAACACCTAGAAATGCTGGACAGAATGAAACAAATATACTTTTAAATACAGATATTATCTTGTTAGACAGTAAGGGAAATTCCCAAGATCCAAAAGCAGAGAGAAAACTACAAACCAGAGTGGTCAGTGGGCTCTGAACCTTAGCTGCTCTGGAATTTGCCATCCTCATAACCAAGACACATGCATTTAATGGTCATAAAAGGAGAAATCATGTACCCAGCCAACATAAGGAATTGGAACTGAGAAGACTGCATTAGTTCTAGTCCTTGTAAGGGGTAACTACCAATGGAAGTCTTAAATAAAAATAAATTGTACATTGATCAAAAAAGAAAACATGGAACCCATCTATCATGGCTCGGGCTTGGTGTGAAAAGAAATCCATAACTCCCCTAAAAATGGTCGTCATTAGTCTCAAATAAAGGCGGGTTTGAGGTTTCAACTTACACTATCTTAGGACCTTAAGTCCCTCAAATGAAAAAGTAATATAAAAGGCTGGAAACACCACTGAGATATCTGCAAAAGCAAAGGCAAAATTTCTTTGGAGTCATAACGTCTCAACCCAGGTGGTATACAATTCCCATAGACACACCCCACTGGAAATGTACTCACAATGCCAAATCCAAAGCGAATGGGGACTCTGACCACAGTGAGCAAGAATTGATACAAACATCAAAACAGGATGTAGTACCCCAAGAGTTTTGGATAATATAATTAATATAGATAGAAACTACCAAATCAGTATGTTTAAGAATGATAACAGAAGTTTTGAAAAGAACAACAAAAGAATTTAACAGTACAAGAAATGAACAAGATACTATCAGCCGAAACTAGACATAATTGAGAAGAAAAGAATAGTCAGAGGAAGGCAACTTGGGTTCGGGGATTTCCTGCATCACTTACTACTAGCTTCACATCTTTGACTAAGTTAGTGAATATCTCTCTGCATCCACTGACTGATCTTTAAGATATCCTGTTGGCTTTCCTGTTAAAGGCAGAGACTATGCAAGACTACACCTTAGGATCTATAAAAAAAGTGAGACTACAGTTAGGAAAGTCTGATGATAGCAATACAATGATATGCAACTACACTTGCCACCCACCTGTCTGGTAGAGAGAATGGATGGAGAGGTCAGCTGGGAGGGCTGGCCACAGCTGGGGTCCGGTGGAGTGTGGAGGCAGCTGGCTCTATTCGTCCCTTTAGCGGACATGGGCTCCCTGACTGGCAGGACGTGGGTATCCATTTGGTATCATGACGACCATGCGACCCAGGTCAGCACGACTCACAATTTGCCTGCTAGTGTGTTACCCTTTCTTATACAGATATTTTCACTTTCAGAATGTGAATTTCATTTGTACAGATTAGAGCTCTTTATTAAACATCTGATTAAAAATTAGCACAATTTTGAAGTTGAACTCGTTCAACATAAGGCATTATTTCAGTGTAGACTAGTGGCAGGGTGGGGAGACAGTAGTGATGCAGGGAGCCTTCGCTGACAGGTGAGACTGAGCTTCCACTATGCCTGTGTGTGCAGGTGTTTACCTGCAGATACTGACCTAAAGGAAGTTACTGGAAATCAAAGCAAAGCCAGGTAATTTTCCTATGGGTAGAAATTAACCTGCAGGAACAATGTGGACATACACTTATTTCAGGGCCTTTTACTGCAGCAATCATTTTGGGAAAGTAAACAAGAAAATCATGTCCTTTCACCATCCACCTGTAATTAAAGCAATAATGATGTGCATGGGGAGCAGCCAGCATTAGGCAACTTCAAAAGAAAGGCTGTTCAATCACTGCTCTGATAGGAAGCTCATGTTAGATGACACGATACCTTTTTCTTGCCTGAGGAAATGACACTTCTCAGAAATGTGTAAAGACATGAATTGTCACAGGGAGTTACTTCCTAGTAATTGCTGTCTTTGTAAGAGGTCACCCTGTACAACTTTTAATAGACTCGGTCAGGATGGGAGAAGACACAGCTGGGAGGATTCCAACTCAGTCAATGCAGTGTTTTATGTGGGCTTTTCAACAGAGAATTGCTGATTTGCATTAGGTGCACTCAATATAAAAGTGCATTATAAGAACATAGAAGATAAGGTAGGAAAAGAGAATTCTCTTATTCTTCCTTTGAGTAGATGCCTCTGTAAGTTGTTTTCAGGGAGTGTTGCTATTCTTTCAACATATTGCATGACTCTTAAAAAATCCCAGCTACAAGTCCCTTAGCTTTGAGTTTTCTGCATCATCAGCATGCCTTCCAATTATTCTGAGATCCCGGGAACTCATGGCCTCCAGACCCCTAGACAGTGTGCTTTCCCCACCTTTCGGAATCTCCTGAGCTGTTTGTTGTGTTATGCCCAGCGTTTTTAGTTGTAAGAGAGAGGACCTGGGGGAGAGGGGCTACTTCATCTTGGTGAAAGTAGAAATCTAATAGAGTTTTTAAACAGAAGAAATATTGTAAAAGCACATGAAGAAATTTCTGTTAAAAATACTAATGCAGTAATTTTTTAACATGTAATAGTACTAAGGACCTTAGAAGTGCTAATATATTTTGAAACAGGTTAGCTTCATAAAAGCTGTTAAGTTCATTACATTAGTTCTCACATATGAGCTGACCCTGCAGGAACAAACCCTAATGCCACTCGGTGGGGGGCAGGACCAGTGCAATTTTGCTTCTGTTCATACTCTGTTATTCATGAAAGAATGTGACGTGAACTTTTACTTGCGAGTTACATCAATTATAGATAGTTGGAGTAATTTTCCCACTGAGTAACGCCTTTGATACGAGTGACCGCTCATTCCTCCTTTCGTACTTCCACGAAGCAAGCTTTGCTGGCTTTCTTTCTAACTCCTGCCGCTCCTCCAGAGTCTGCTTTCTGCCTTCTATTCATCTACCCAGCATCTGTATGTTTTCATTCCCATGGTTCCTTCTTGGGTTCCTTCTTATTCCTATCTCTTCTTCCTCTGAACTGCTCAAAGGCCCACCCATATATGCTGGCCATTCCCTGTGGAGTTGTTCACCTCAGACCTCACCTCTAGGTTTAGACTGTCTAGCAATCTCTACTTAACATCGTGGCTGCAGGTCCTTTGTAGGCCTCCCCAGCTCCTGACGTGTCTCCACAAGCCCGGCTCTCTCCCCACACTCCCACTGACAATAACATGTATCACCAGCTTCCCATTTTCTCAAACCCCAAACCTCAGAATTCTTCCCTTTCATTTCCCACATGTATTACATACACACCTTCTATTAATTCTACCTCTAAAATATTTCTAAATTCTGACTACTTTTCTGCATCTGCACTGCTATCACCCAAATTCCAAGTCATCATTGACATTTACTGCTCAGGTACAATTGCCTTTTAGTAGATTTCATTGCCTCCATCCCACACACAATTACAAATCCCTTCTCCACAAAACAGCCATAGATGATCTCCTTAAAACTTAATCTAATCATGTAGTTTCTACCCTCATTTTCACCAGGGAACTTGTATGAGAGCCATGTCCATATGTTACATACTGGATAGAAGATCCACTATACAGGGGCTATGTCTTTGAACATATTATATTTTTCACCATTAATATGCTCTCTCCAGTCATCTTTTCACAGAAACTCAGAAACTCCTGCTTGTATGACTTTGGGAGAAATGCCATCTTTTTTTTTCAACTAGTTTATAAATCCTTTGAAAGTTGGAATTCTTTACAGTTCTTTGCAAAGTGGCTGTGTCACTTTGTATTGTATTGAGGAGAATATAGAGTGCTAATATTTGAAGGAAACCTGACATTATACAGTAGATACTTAATTGGCATGTGACAATAATTCTTCACTGTCTCATTTCACACCATGTTTCAGAGGATAAATATGCTTTCTCACTATAAATCGGCAAAGGGCGGTTTCACGTAAAGGAAAATGGGAAAGGACGCCTCTGCATCAGTCAACACAAATTTAGTTACGCAAAGGCACACATGCAGTTTGGAAAAGGTGGGATATAGTGATACTTAAAAGGTTTCTCTGTTTCATAAACATTTTAAATTCTGTATCTTCCAAGATCTATAATTTGCAGACTTATGTCTGTGGTATCCCTAGCGATGTCTCCAGATACCGGTTATAAGATACTCACAGCAAAATTACCTTTATAAGTGACTTAGGGCTTTAGTCGTACATTATACAAGCAAATCATTATGAAGGAATTGTTTTCTATGAAGGCAAGGCTCACAATCCCACAGTAAGCTATGCTGTTGTCTCTAATGAAGGTCTTACGTTTAAATTAAGACTGATTTCCTGAGCCTGTGGTGAGAAATTCAAAGTATTCTGGAAATTATCCAATTACCAACTTCTACTGACTCACTTCGCAAGAGAACTCTCAAGCATGTAAGACAATAGGGCCTGTCCCCTGTCACGTACGCAGCAATTAATGGTGACTCATGTTATTCCACACCAGTGGCAGGGCAAAGGAAGTTGACTAGGCAGGATAAGCTGGGAAGAGGATAGAGCTTAAAATTCTTTCATACAGAATATCAAATCAAGCTTCCAAAAGCTAATAGATGCCATTGTCCTTCATGCCCCAAATATATTGCCATCAGCGCTTCGTATTTCCCGAGATTCCATGTGCATGAACTTGTGACCTTCCTGGCCCATTTTTCAACTTTCTCCCATTTCATCTTTGATAAAACAACAATAAAAAGAAATTGTAGAAATTGAAAAAATAGTGGTATATATAGTTTTGAATTTCAAATACATTTAATCTGCAATTTTAAATATTTTTAGTGGGTAATTGGTATGTTTACTTAGTTGTAATATTTGTTAGGTGTGTGTAGGTGTGTGCCTGTGTGTATGTATAATTTCTTCCATCTGAAAATCTTGTAGCTCTCTCCTTAGATCACAGAGTACTTAAGTCAGATATGTAACATGAAATATCTATTAATTAGATGTATAAGACACTCCAGAATATGGACTTCTGAGACGTTTTTGTATTTTGTGGTTCTTCAAGAAATGGATTTACCTTGATACAGGACAAATTCAAGCAAAAAAAAAAAAATCCTTAATATTTATGTAAGCCTTTACAGTTTTGAACACGCTTTTCCATGTATTATCTTAAAAAATTTAAGCCTCATTGCAGGGCGTCAATGCTGATTTGAGGGCACCAAAAGAGTCTTCTCCCCTTTGAATATAGTACGAGCCATTCACGATTTTCACAAATGACAATAAATGCCAACGGAAATGGAATCATTTTGGAATCACAGTCTTAGTGCTGCAGTAAACTTGTCGGCATCACTTCAGTAGCATTATTTTGCTTTCCTGTGGAGAGGGCTGAGCCTGGAGGGGTGAATTGACTCGATCAAGGTCACGCAGCCCATTAACAGCAGAGCCAGTGTTGGCTCCTTTCCAGTTTATCTTCTGCTTTGTGTTCTTAGCTGAGCTCGGGAATGAGAGATGTTTTGTTACACAGACATTTCTATATGGCATTTATTTCTTGTTTCTTAAATTTTCAGGGGGCAGCTAGTTCTTTACTCTTTGATGAGCGACAGTCTTCATCAGCATCACTAATACGTTTTTGTGAACAATTTTTCACATTTTTCTCTCAGTAAGGACGCATTAGCATAGGTCCTTATCTGAGAATGCAAGGCATCCTCAGTGGCAAAATGATCGTTCTAATCATGGCAGTTCTGAACAGGTTTATTAATGAGGTCCGATTTCAGAAAAGAGAAGCAGGAATATGGAGATGATTAATGTAAACCACACAATAAAATATTAAAAACTGGTTCTGTGTTAAAATTTATGAATTAAACCCTGAATTTAAAACCATCTTAAAATCAGGCTCAATTCTAATGAACTGTTAACAGATATTATAGGTAACCTTGGCAATAATAATGACTGGTAACCAGAGAAAAACATTGGCCTACATCTTCCTGGACGGCCCTGTGAAGTACAGGTAAGGCAGTTAGTCACAACTAGTTGGGCTATCTTCCTTTTCTAAAGAAGTTTATTAGTGCTCAGGCCTAAAGGTGCTAATAAATAAACTATGAATTATGCATATTTGGATGTTTGGAAGGTGTAATTTATTAGTTATAGAAATAATGTTAATCCTAACTTTATGCAGTAGCTGAGAAAAGCTGGTGTCAAGGGGTATTTAACTGCATGGTGGGACAGAGTGCAGAGGACGGAATCTTCAAGACTGGCTGCAAAAAGCTACAATGTTACAGAAGAGATTAGTAACAACCAAATCTTGATTTGGAAAAGAATCTTTTCTATTGTTTAAATACCTACTATCTGCCAGCATTGACTTGAGGTTGGCGCTTTAGATACATTATTTCATGTACTATTTGCCTCCTTTTGCAAACAGTGAAATTGAGGCTTGTGAGAGAGCAGAAATTTGAACATTCATCTGCCTGGCTCCAGGGTAACCTCATCTTGCGTGACTTTGCCCGTATGAAGGACCCCTTCAAGCCTCTAGCCCCTCCATTCCCTGTGCTCCTCAACTCTAGTGACTTTCACTCACCCCTCTTCAGTCATCCTTTCCTTGCCACAGTTTGGATCTTTTCATTACCTGGAACTGCTCCACTTCTGGAATACTCCATTGAAAAACCTTAATCTCTGACCCCAACTTAATATTTTTTCATTTGTTTGATTTGACTTCTTTCACTAACTTGTTCTCACTATAACTCTTGTTTTTACTGCACTGGTGGCTCTGGACCCTTTAACGTCTCTTTCTTCCCCCCATTTGCATCATCTTATTCCTGTCTTTACTTCAGTCTCTAACTCTTTAATATTTTATGCTCGCTCACTCCAACCACTCTCATAACAATATTTTAATCCCCTTGCCTGGTTGTGCTTTCATCTTACTTGTCTTGAAAAACTCCAAATTTGGGTGAATCCAGATGCTCAGAAATACTTTACCTACACTTGGAATGCTGAGAGCCACTAGAAAAAATGAAGTAATCAATTACCTGCACAAATTGGATTGAGTACAAATTCATGGTCTTCATCAGTCCAACTGGTCCTTAGCATTGCTCAGCAGCACACCTGCATTTCCCTTTCTCAGTACTTTATTTTTCATTTCTTCTAAACTGTCCTTAAACATTTTCTTACCATTCAGTGGGCTTCTCAATACATGGAGAAAACTGAAAAACAAAATGGAAATCCACCTACCAACCTAGATAATTTACATTTAGCCGCAAGAGAAGAGCTGTCATTTACCTATGTGAAGCCATTCCTTCAGTTGTTTCCTAGGTCCTATCTATTTGGATCCTCTGAATAATCTCTAACTATTGATCCTCCCACTTTCCTGATTTTTAAATTCCCCCTGTACAGTGGACTTTTCATCACCATTTGAAATTTAATTTTGTTATGATTTTCTGGGTAGATTCCCCAAGTTTGGTCTCACTGCTATTTACCCAGGGTGCATAGCGTGATCAGTTTTGTGTGTGCTGCTCCAGCTCTTTTTCTTGGCATTTGCACATACCATACGCAGAAGCCCAGATAATAAATATGGTGCTTTTTGCATGTTTGTGTGTATCTGTGAATCTTTATTTTACATGAACAAGATTGATGATGGAGTCATACTGCACCTTTTGGTACTTTATTCTGTGTGTTGGAGATTTAACGATGCTGACACACATAAATCCCTTTTCTTCATTTTAACTGAATCATATTATTCCATAGTCTGAATAGACCCCCTATTTATTTAGACATTTCCTCAATCATGGATATTAAGGATGTTAATTTGCCCTTCGGTTTTACAGTGACCATCCTAGTACATACCTCTTTATGCATGTATGCAAATTATTCTATAGGATAGATAATAAGCAAAGAGAGTCATTGTTCATAGTTTGTGCAGTTTAATGGACTCGGAAGCTTAGTTGTCCTGTAATACAGTGCACCAAATTTATACCCACAGTAGTTTACCAGAGAACATGTTTGTCTATATCCTCACCACTACTGATACTCTCAAAAGTTTTAAAGCCTGCCAATCTAATGAGTAAAAAACTTTATCTTGAGAAGAATTCCTGGAAGATGGCAGGGCTCAACTATCTCACAAAACCAACGGAGGAAGGGCAAAAACT
>JAQZBX010089263.1:0-12649 GCA_029593785.1 Cabassous unicinctus
CATTGAATGAATTCAGCATCTGCTGAGTATCAGGTCTGGAGATGGAGAAAGAAAAGTAAAATGGCTGCCCTTAAAACACTGAAAGTATTCAGGGAAGACACACAAGTTAACGAAACCTTACAATGTCCCATGAAAAGTGACGGTAGAGGGTGTATTAGCCACTGAAGACAGCAGCACCCAAGAGTGAGGGCAGAGGTAGAGAAAAACCTTCTTGGGAACAAAGGTGCTGTTTGAGCTGAGCCCTGGGTCAGGTGGTAGAGGGGACAGGGTGGGAAGTGGAAAGGGGTCTGGGGGAGGCACAGCCTGTGTGGGAAACTATGATGACAGGAAAGGACGGAGGGGCTTCCTCCACTGCAGGGTACTGTGGCTGTTGATGTTGTCTTGGCCACCTCTCCCAGACCACCCAGACCCGTAAGTGGTGTGGCTGAGAGACTCCCAAAGCTCTGCCCTGGGAGAACCAAATCAGTGATATGCAGAACCTGGGCTCGGGAGGCGCTGCTGCGTTTGCTCACGGGAGCGAGCCCCCTTGGACGTCATCCTAAGGAGCCCCAGGGAACGTGGCTCTGGGAGGCTGTGCGAGGGCTTGCCAGGAGGGCTTAACTGAGTTGGCCTCAATCCTAAGCAGGATGGTGGGTGAAACGTGTCATGTGCATTCTTTTTGATATATTTAAATATTCCTAAAAGAGAGCAAATGGAGGGGGTGGGGGGAGGAAATCACAGTGGGCAAAGTGCTGGGAAGTTCATCTAGCTGCTTAGTTTCAGCAAGTTCATCCTTCAGTAGCTGAAATGGAAATCTGACGGTTTAGAAAACTCCTAGGATTACAGAATTCTGTAGTCTTGAGGACATCTAGTTCTGATTTAATAGCTCTGCCCTAGGGAGCTGGCATCTCTATTTTTTTCAAGGTTCTAAAAGTTACATGAAAGAACTTTTGCCATCAGTGGCAGACTCTCGGGGCAAAGCATTTCACTGTGCGCCTTCCTTGGAAGCTTGATTCCTGCAAATATAAAGGAGCCACAATCCAGACGGAACAGAACATCCACAACTGACACAATTGATATTCAGAGGCCTGTCTGGTAAAATCTAAAACATTTAAAAACAAAACAGAATATTATGTAAATATAACTCTAGGAAGATCCTTAGTAGTCACCTGGCAAACTAGAATGGCCAATGATTGCTTCACGTGGGTTATTCGCTATTCTTATGTACACTGCCATGGTTACTATGGTACAGATAAGGAAATGAAGACTTACACAGGTTAAGTGACTCGCTTGTGGGTGGAGCTGCCCGAGTTAGAACGTACGGCGGAGCCAGGGCCTGGGCTCCCCTGCCCTGTTGCCTCCTGCGTGTGCGTGGACTGGCTCTGCCGAGGGCTCCCTGTCTCTGCTCGCTTCTTTCTGAGAAAGCAGAGCAAGTGCTGGTTCCGTCCTAAATACCAGCACGTCCTCACGTCCTTCTGGTCCCTATTTTAGTTATTTGCCGAGGCGAGGTGCACGTACAGCCAAGCGCACGTCCTCGGGCTCGGCTCAGTATGTGAAACTCCATGTAGCTGCAGACTACTCCAGCACCCAAAGCGCGTCTTGCCCCTGCCCGGTTCATGCCCCAACCCCCAACCCCACCTCCCGGAGAGAGCTTTGAGCCGGGCTGCAGACATAATAGGCTCGTTGTGCTTGTTCTTGAATGAAACCACACAATACAGGGGAAATCACACAGTATGTACTCATACCTGGAATTTTGTGTCTGGCTTATTTTGCCCAGTATTAGGCTGATGAGATTCACGCAGCTCTTGCCTGGGGCAGCGGTTTCTTCTTTCTTGCTGAGTAATACCACAGATTTTCAGTCTATTCTGTTGACGGATTTGGGATGCTCTTCATTTCTTGGCTTTTAGGAATAAAGATGCAATGAAAATTCTTGAACATGGTTTTTCTTCATTTCCCTCAGGTCTGACCTAGAAGTTGGCTTCTGAGTCATAAAGTAGGCTTATAGTTAGCTTTGGTAGCTACTGCCCAGTGGTTTCCAAGGTGACTGTAACCCTTTACATGCCCAGCAGCATGTGTAGGCACTCCAAGTGGCCACCAACCCCATCAAACTTGGCATTGCCAGTGTTTACTATTTGCCATTCTGTCATCTCTGTATTAGTATCTCAAGGTTTTACTTTTCATTCCCCCAATGCAAAATGTACATCATTCTGTTTTATCATCTTTAAACAATTTCATAATACCTAAATAGCCAGCTCCTCTTAGGGAGGAGATGACTGTTTACCATAACCCAGATCTGTGGACAAAGATTGAACGAAGTATTAATCTAATATTCAAAAACCGACGACCGAGCCAAGGTAAGGAAATAAGCAACCAAGTCACCTTAGCTTATTCCAGTTACTAAAATTCATTTCCACTTCTCACGCCACCATGCTCTCCCGTCCTTCCTGGGTTCACAGAGGAACCATCTTGCCGAGTGTTGACCCTGGAAGGGGCGACGTCTCCTCTGGGGACACAGGCTGCAGCCCAGGACCAGGAGCAGTGAGAGCCCCAAGGGCAGGTCTCCCGCAGGAAGCTGGGCTTGGTGTCCACGCCTAAGGCAGTAAAAGTGGACCTGCGCTTACTGCCGGTCCTCAGAGGTGAAGATGATGGCGTCACTCACCACGAACTGTCTCTAACATCCTTCCCAGCAAAGTCCCAGAGCAGATGGCATCCCAGGCTCCACCAATTCCGGCAGCTGCTCCCTTGTTCCTCTCAGCGTGTTTGGTTCCTAACGGCCAAGCGACAGGCTGCATTCAAAGAGGGAGGGTGGTGGGCGCCCGGAGCCCCCACGGGCTGGAGCCATCTCCTGTGCAGCCGAGCCTGCGCCTGCAGCTTGGTGTGGAGGCAGGAGCGACTCTGGGGATGTCCAGGGCGTGGCCGGGCACGATGGGCAGCTGGTACTCTGTTGCCTCCCGCTCAACCTCCTTGCCCCTGAAAACCCGAGCCCTGTGGTTTTGTGTAAAATGCACAGTTTTCACAGTGAGACTGTGTTTATGTGGGCTGCGTGACTGGTGATAAATGACACATGATGGAGTGTGAGGACGCCGTGTCTTTTCCCTGCACACTGATGGTGTGGCCCAGCTCAGGCTGGCCTGAGACTTGGAAGGCTGCATTTTAGCAGTTCAACTTCGGTGCATGTAGGCAAACCTTTATTGTTTATCTTTACATGATTTAGAGCTTAGGGAAGGACTTTTGCACTCAACCACTTTTTTTAAGGAGGTCCTGGGGATTGAACCCAGGCCCTTGTACACATGAAGCAGGTGCTCAACCACTGAACCACACCTGCTCCGCTCAACCATTTTTAATAATAAAAATGTATCTGGGAATTGGATTCTCCTCAGAATGCCCTGGCTGAGGAGACGGACGCTGCCTGCGAGGACAGGGCGTGAGAAGCAGGCCCACGTGTGGACTGTGGGCGAGACGCAGGCTGGGCCTCGCCACCGTTTCCCACCCATCTGAGCTAACACATCCTGGTAGGGGCACAGACGCTCTCGTCTGAAAGCATTTCTCAGAGCACGGCTGGTGACGGTCCCAGATGTGAGCCAGAGGCTGAAGACGATTCCGGGATTTCAGGCAGCATTGGTGAACCTTGTGACGGGGCAGAGTCGGCGGTGACGCGAGTTCCAACCTGGGCAGCAGCGTGATGCCAAGACAGAGAACGAAGACGCAGCAGCTGGGTGAGGGGCACAGCCCAGCCGCTAGGGGCTATCTGGCTGGAGAGAGGCAGCAAGTTTCTTTCATTCGTAGAGCAGGAGTGGGGTGAGGACAGAGGCAGCTGCTAAGGAGAAGGGACGAGAAGAAGGAAGGAGGCGCACACAGAAAGGTGAGACAGTGAGCGTCAAGAGCTGTAGAGTAACAGGGCAGCCAGGACTGCCTGTTTTACAGGGAAGAAAGCCGAGACTTGAGAAAGCGTCTAATGGATGCGACTAAATCTACAGGTTTAGGTGTTTGAGGTAGGGGTTGAACTCATCTGCTATTCTCAGATGTGAGTAGCAAAAGTACATCTACGTGGAGCGGGTGTGGCTCAGTGGCCGAGCGCCTGCTTCACATGTACGAAGTCCCGGGTTCAATCCCCACGACCTCCTTAAAATAAACACAAAAACATCTAATGGAAGGAACCAATGCCATAAAATGCCACGCAAAGTCGGAAGTGTCAAATACCAAATACAGCAAGTCCCTGTAATACCTGCTCACCTGTGAAATGCCAGTGTGGGTGGCAAGACACATTTATGGGCGTAATTGTTAACGTACAGGCAGCATGCAAACGTAGTCGCGTTCAATCCTCATCACATCTTCCTGGGCAGGTAGCGTCTGTCTCCATCCTACAGATGAGGAAACACGGGCTCCAGGAGCTACAGCGGCTTGCCCAAGCTCGCAGGGTTGGCTTCAAAGTGCTTTCCCGCTGTGCCACCTTGTCTTCCTTGAGGAGTGACGGCAGCTCCCTGCTCATCTGAGAAGGTTGCTCTGAGTCTCACCTGCACCTGCACAGGCTCCTGGAATCGGCCTTGTTCATGGCACTTGGTGAATCACGGCGTTGTGTGTTGAGAATAAGCGGCCTGGCCGCCCTGTATCAATGCAGCGGTGCTTATTGATGGATGTGAGGCTTGGGCGGGACGAGGCAATTTTAATTTCTAGAAACCTGAATGGACATTTTTCATTTGTTTTCACCGCCTTCGTGGGGTGGCTGGCCTGAATCCTCGTGGGTTGTGCCAGGCTTGGCCAGCGCCCCCGGCGGGCTCCTCCCAGGCAGCTGCACGGCTTGCCTAAGGCTGGCCTCCAGCTTGCTGCCCTCTCCTCTCCTAGGCATCCACAAGCGGCTTGGCGTGTGTGGCTGGATCCTGGTTTTCCTCTCTTTCCTGCTGATGATCATCACCTTCCCCATCTCCATATGGATGTGCCTGAAGGTAATGCCCTGGGAAATAAGTGGGTCTCCCCAGAGAGCCTGAGCCGCGAGGACTAAGCACTGTCCCTCAATCTTCCAGGTCATTAAGGAGTACGAACGTGCCGTTGTGTTCCGCCTGGGACGCATCCAAGCTAACAGAGCCAAAGGGCCAGGTATGAGCCCCCAACCCAGGTTCCTGGTGACCTATTACCACCACCACCCCTGATATTGTCCCTGGCGGCACCTATTGGGAGTCAAAGAAAAGTCAGGGGAAGCTGGAGCCGTTCTCATTCCGTGCACTAGAAAGACGCCCTGGTATGCAAGGCAGTGGGCATGAGCCCTGGTGTGAGAGCTGGGACATCTGCTCAGATCCCTGCCCCTGCCCCTCAGAGTACTGCGGACACGAGCAGAGGGTGCCTGTGCTTGCCTGGGCAGAGGAGGAGATGGGCCGTGAGCATAAGCTCCTCGGGGAGAGTACTCAGGGACCCGGGTCTTGACTCTCGCTCTTTGAAAAGGGCTAATAGAAAGGTAGAAGGTAGTTTCCTCTTCGGGCAAGTAGACGAATAGAAAGATAGACCTGGACGCGTCTTAAGACTCCTGAGGCCAGCACACGGCTGATGACTTACCCGAGAAGACCCCGGTAACTGAGGCAGAGACGAGCTCACGGGTTTTCTAACACCTGGAGTAGCTACTTACTTCCATCCTTTCTCTACGATCTTGGAATGAAAAAGCTTCCACTGTTCTGGTATAAAAGGATCTATTTTGGAGTGGGGGTGGAGTGGTAAGCTACTAAAAGCTCCTTAGAAGTAATATATTGATTTAATACTAATAACTTCTCTTAGTGTATATGTTTTTGAACTACATGAAATTGCTAATATTTAAGTGTTTCTGACGCACAAAAGTGGCAATTTCGTATAGTTGAAAGGAGGAGCTATCAAAACCAGCATCTCAGAAGACACGTAGAAAACAGTGGCTGTTGGCTACAGTTGCCGCTTGTGCTCTGCCCCTGACGCGGCTTACGTGGGTGACCTCGCGCTCTCCAGGTAGACTGCAAGGTCTCGGGAGCAGCAGCTGCCTTGCTCACCACTCAGCCACGCACAGGCACTCGGATGCCTGCTGCATGAGAAATGCGAGAAACTCCAAGAGCAGGGCCTTGCTCCGGAGGCTCGGCCTTTTTACGCAATATAACCCTGTTTGCCTTATTTCACCAAGGGCCCGAGAGAAAGAGGGCAGAAGTGGCTTACTACGGGTGTGCTGAGTGTGTCAGAACAGAAGTGTCAGAGCACAACTGACGCAGGGCGGTCACGGCTGGCGCCTTCCCTGTCGCCTGTGGGCCAAGAGCACACGTCAGACACAGTCAGGCCTGGGAGACTGAAGAGACACAGCTGCCAGGACTCTGGAGGAAACCTCCCTCTCAAACGGATTTTCCGGGAAGGGCTCACTGCTGCCATCCAGTCCTCTGGGGCTAAGCTGCTACCTCAGAACGCCCTCAGGGCCAGAGGGAGGCACTGCAAACTGCTCATGGAAAACCTCTCCACTTTGTAAAGTGCAAATTACTCCTGATGGTGAAGCTCTCATGATAAGAGCTGCCGCTTCTTCACCACTTGATACGTGCTGGTCACTCCGGGTAGTTCTAGCTTTACATCTGCATCTACTTCACCCCTAGATTGCTAGAAGGTAACCGAAGCTCAGAGAAGGTAAGTTCCAAGTTCGCAAGACCAGCACGCAGCAGGGCTGGAACTCGGCCCCGCAGTTCCAGAGGCCTGGCACCCGGAGAGGAGGCGTTAGGCACCACCCCACGGCGCAGAAAGGTTTGGAGCCCGAAACAAAGAATGCGCCTCCCAACCTCCTCTGCCGGGGTTGCCAGCCCTCCCCACGGCGCTCAGCCTAAAAACCTGCTTCCAGCTTGAAAACGAAATCAGCAACACAAAGCCTTTGTGACAGACGGAAACGGATTGGGGCCCCAACCTGCTGGCAGGCCTTGTGATTCCTGATACGGTCCTCATCCTTCCCCCAATACGTCACCACTCAGAGAAGTAAAGTGCTGCCCACCGGGGGACGCCACGGCGCCCGAGCTAGTACGCACCTGTGGAGTGACACGCTGCAGCACGCTGGGCTCAGGGAATTTTTTTTTTTTTAGGTACTGGAGGCCAGGGACTGAACCCAGGACCTCGTATGTGGGAAGCTGGCGCTCAGCCACTGAGCCACATTGGCTTCCCTAAGTTGGTTTTTTCATTTGTTTTGCTTGTTGTTCATTTTTGTTTTTTTAGGAGGCACCGGGGACTGAACCCGGGACCTCCCATGTGGGAGGCCGGAGCTCAACCCCTTGCACCACATCTGCTCCTTCAGGGAATCTTTTAATTTGAATATTCCTTCGGTACTACTCAAGAGGACTGAGAATGCCAGCATTCAGGGTTAGAAGTCTCGATAACTTGAATCTTTCACACAGATAACTTTTAAAAGGGGGAAAGCAATTTCCAAAACATTTTTAATTACTGTCAAATTCAATACTTGGATAGAAGCAGATTGAGTACTTTAAAAATAAAATCTAAAAATTATATGTCAAAGATCTTTAGCTTCTTTCTAAAGGATTTTAGTTGTTTATTAATTAAATAAATATCAATTATCGTTGACTAATTATTTAGTCTTTGACCGATTTGAAGAAATAATTTCCACCAAAGCTGTAAGTGTCCCCACTGAAGATCACCTGAGACACATTCAGAGCTCCGTGAAAATCTTGTACCACAGGGTCTGGAGATGATCTCCTGTGGTTGCTGTTTTCGGAGGGGTGAGATTTCGAGCTGTGTTTTCTTTTTCCCAGGTTTGATCTTGATCCTGCCCTGCATAGATGTGTTCGTCAAAGTTGATCTCCGAACTGTTACTTGCAACATTCCTCCACAAGAGGTGACGCTAGAAATAAAACCTGCGCCGTCCCATTCCGTGCGCAATTTAAATTTTGCCATGTTTCTGTACTTGAAAGGGGAGGATTAACCCAACCTCCGCCCCCCACCCCCCGGCCTGTGGAACTTGGGTGGTCCTGAAAAGACCCGCCCTTGTTCTGCCAGATGGGAAGGAAAGTCCAGGGCGAGGCGGGCAGGAGTGGCCGAGGGAGAAGAGAGCCCAGCCCGCTGGCAGGGGGTGACGGCAGCCGCTTGGGTGGCGCGGGGGCCTTTTTAGCTCCGTTTAGCAGGCCGCAGGTGGTATCGGGGAAGGTGGACGCCCCGGGAGCCAGAGCGGCCGTGTCCAAGCGTGGACGCCTGCTCTCACCCGGTGAACCCAAGCGTGTGCCTTGGGGCTGGCATCCGCCGAAGTGCCCGCACGTGGCCAAGCTCGGTGCTGCTGGGGTCGGTGGGGGCTCTCGGGCCGCGGGCACTGAGTCAGTTGCTGAGAAGGCGCTTGCTCTGCAGATCCTCACCAGAGACTCGGTGACGACGCAGGTGGACGGCGTCGTCTACTACAGAATCTACAGCGCCGTCTCGGCGGTGGCTAATGTCCACGACGTCCACCAAGCCACCTTTCTGCTGGCTCAGACCACTCTGCGAAATGTCCTTGGGACACAGACCTTGTCCCAAATCTTAGCTGGCCGGGAAGAGATCGCCCACAGTATCCAGGTAAAGAGCCCGCGAGCCAGCAGCCCACACCCCCAGCCTGTGCGTTTTGGCTGAGTGACGGGAGAGCGGCTGCGCAGAGCTCGCCTCCAGCACGCAGAGGCTGTCAGCAGCTCAGCGTCACGAGGGTTTTCATTTCTTTATTTTGTAACCACAAAGGACAGCTTTAAATATCTGGGAGGGAGAAGGAGCTGTTGGGATTGCTGTTTTCTTTGGACTTTCAAACCACGAATAGCATTGCACACGTCCGTCGTTTCTGACGAGGTTAGAGACCAGGCTTCTTTCAGTCTAAACTACTCGGAACGAGCGCAGGCACGTCTCAGGCAGCAGGTCTGTTCCTACGCAGGGACGCGTGAGCGTTAGGAGATTCTGCTGTGGTGGCCCCTGGCCCCTGCACGTTCTGACCCCACTGCTTGCCAGCCCTGACTGGCACAGTCTAACATCCATGAGGAAGGTGGTCATGATGAGAGATCGGCTCCAGGCAGTCATTTCTCTGTATTTTCTGAAATCAACTAAATGGTGATTCTGAGCCTCCTTTTCCTGACTCCCTGAGGCATTTTTTCTCATCCCACCCTCTCCAGGATAACCACCAAGGCATCCTCAGCTTACGCTTCCACAAATGATGAAAATGTCTTTCCCTTGGGCTACTTCTGCTCTCAAAAATATGCCTTACTTTCGGGGAGTGGATGTAGCTCGGTGGTTGTGTGCCTGCTTCCCATGTACGAGGTCTGGGGATCAATCCCCGGTACCTAAAAAAATGAAAAAGCATGCCTTGCTACCTATTTAAAAGTGGCCACAGGGCAGGGCTTAGGCAGAGAGGGACACGGACCATCTCAAAGTTTGTCCAGTAAGAATGCCGGGTCACTGCTAGGCACCGATGGAATCCTAAATATGTTCTCACCAAACCGAGAGGCGCCCTCCTGCAGGGGCAGGAACTGAGGCTCCCGGGCCTCACTGCCGGCCCCGAGGCGCACAGCTGCGGCTGGCAGCGCAGGTCAAACCCGGTCAGGCCGCAAGGCCGCTGCATGGTGCCCGCCCGGCGCTGGGCCAGCGCCATGCCGTGAGGGACGACTGGGGGGCGCCTGCTCCTGGGCTTTCTGGGGCTCAGCAGGGTGCTCCCCACTCCCTCCGCCAGTACAGAGTAGGAAAGAAGAGGGTTCATGCCGCCAGCGTAGCCCCCACACGCTCGCGCCACGGTCCCTCCCTTCTGATCACCCCCTTTCTTTTGGCTCTGAAACAGACTTTACTCGACGATGCTACGGAGCTGTGGGGCATCCGCGTGGCCCGGGTGGAAATCAAGGATGTGCGAATTCCCGTGCAGCTGCAGAGGTCCATGGCCGCAGAGGCCGAGGCCACCCGCGAGGCCAGGGCCAAGGTAAGGGCCCCCGTCCCCTGCACACTGCCGCCGCGGCCTCCCTGGCGTGCACGTGGCGCTGTGGTTCTCCACGGCGCCCTCGCTAATTAGGGAGTGGATGAGGCCGCCCGGCCTGCCCTGGGGGACAGCCGCCCAGCGCTGCAGCAGTGAGGCCAGCATTTCTGTAAGAATGGTTTCCTTCCCACGGCTTTTACTGAGAAATTCCTCCTGAACTGACAAGCGGAAGCGGCTGTATGTTCCTCGGGGCAAGTTGGCCCGAGTTGAGGGGGCTTGGCCAGGGGTCCCAACTCCAGCCGCATGCCAGAGCCCCTGGGGACAAGGATCCCGGGGCTCACCTGGGGTCTCGGGCAAGCCCTACACCCCGAGTTACCGTAAACCGTGATTCGCAGCAGCCCGTCTGGCGGCGGTCTTTGGGCAATCACTCTTCTGTGTGGTGTGTTCCGGAGTTCAAAGGGGGCAACTGAGTGCAGCCAGGGTAGAATTACAGAATGCCAGCGACCCCGGGCCCGAGGGTCCTTGGATCTGATTGCAGCCCCTCCCCCGCCTGTGTGGGTGGGTGAGCTTCCCTTCCATCGGGGTCGCACCTGGAGCCGAGCTCCTCTCCGCCCCCTTCCTCATGCACACCTGGCTGACCGCAGCTCCAGCAGCCTCAGGGCCACGAGCCTGGTCAGGGCCTGGGGGCGCCCCGTTCCCGAGGCCTTCCGGAAGAGGATCGGAGCCCTTAGGAGCGAGGGGCTGAAACAGTAAGCAGGAGGCGGGGCTGGCAGCAGAGGAAATCAAGGCCTCCCCGGTGGTAAGAAAAGAACGCAACGGCCCGGAAGCCTCGCCGTTCCTTCTCCGTTTGTGTTAGAGACAGTGCTTTATCTGTGTTTGTCCTTTGTAAAATACCTCACCTGCTTCCTGCAACGTCCCCCCACTGCTCGAATCACACCAGGGGGTGAAATTCTGGTCCTTGTTGAAGACGTAAGCAGGTGGAACACGCGGCAGGGGGCACGTGGGCGCAGGAGGAGCCAGCACGGGCACAGCCGCCCTTTGTCGTTTCAGGTCCTTGCTGCAGAAGGGGAGATGAATGCGTCCAAGGCGCTCAAGTCCGCCTCCATGGTGCTGGCCGAGTCCCCCCTGGCCCTCCAGCTGCGCTACCTGCAGACTCTGACCACCGTCGCCACGGAGAAGAACTCCACCATCGTGTTTCCTCTGCCCATGAACATCCTGGAGGGCATGGGCAGCATCAGCTGGGAGCGGCAGCCCCAGCCCCCTAACAGAGCCTGAGCGCCCCTCGCAGCCCCGCTCCTGGGGGGGTCCTTGCTGCTTCTGAGGTTTATGAGCAGCTCCAGGGCTGGACCAGCATCAGCAGGATGTGCTAGAATCTAAAACATGACTATGAGCTGCTCCAGGGCTGGACCAGCATCAGCAGGATGTGCTAGAGGCTAAAACAGGATAGCAAGCAGCTCCAGGGCTGGACCAGCATCAGCAGGATGTGCTAGAAGCTAAAACAGGATAGCAAGCAGCTCCAGGGCTGGACCAGCATCAGCAGGATGTGCTAGAGGCTAAAACAGGATAGCAAGCTGCTCCAGCAGGATATGCTAGAAGCTAAAACAGGATAGCAAGCAGCTCCAGGGCTGGACCAGCATCAGCAGGATGTGCTAGAGGCTAAAACACAGCAGAAGTGAGGGCTAGGGGCTGCTTTTACTGTGAACGCAAATATCTCTGTGTTGGTCTTACCATAATTAATTAATAGTTGTCTCTGATTTGTAGCAGGAAATTTCTTATAGTAGGGGAAGGAAATCTTTGGGTGACTGTAGCTAAAACTTTGGAATTACTTTTTAATTGTTTTAAGATGCACTACAAATAATTTCTAAGTAGCGTAAGTCTCACGTTTCTATTAGGTATCTGCTTTAAAATTCCAAGTTAATCATTTGCTCAGTCTCTGATGATCGCCACGAAGGCCCACACTTGACTTAAATTGTGGCTGGCTTTGCTGCTGAGGGCTAGGCTGGCATGGAGGCCTCTGGCTGCAGACCACCCTCCCGCCCATCACCCCTTCCTGCCGCCAGCACTCTGGGGGGCTGGGGGGCCTTCTCCCTCCCAGGCCCTCCAGCTCCAGGTTATTTCCTGCAAGAGAAAGTGCCTGTACAAGGCCTGGTTGGTTGAAACCACTGGGGAAAATCATCTGCAGATCCCATGTTTTCACTCAATTGTTATTCCCATAAGTCACAGGCAATCAAGAATGGCTTGTAAACTCAACCAAAAAAAAAAAAGTTAAAATAAAGGAGCGTGGAATGTGGATATATTTGAAAAAAGTGCTTTATTGAAGGAGATTTCGATGCAAGGAGCAGTTTCCTTTTGGGATCAGATTTGAGAAAAGGGCTGGAACTTTTAGCTGCCGTTTCACTGAATGTCTGCTGAGTGACACTGTTCTCAGTCTTCTATCGCTTCTGCAGATTATCCTCAATTTACAGACGGGAAAGTGATGTCAGGAGGTTAAATGCTTGGCTCAAGACCCCACAGCCAGAAAGTGCCGGAACAGGATTCGAAACCCACTCTGACCCCCAGGTCCTTGCTCTTAAGCCACCACTGAGGCTGTTGGAGGGGGGCAGGGCCACACGGTCTCTGTCTGCCCTCAGCCCACACTGCCAGGTTCCGAGTACATTAGACCCCGCTGTATACACGCTGCACCCTCGCCTCATCCCCTTACCCATGCTCCCAGGTTCCGGAAGTCCACGCACCTACATTAGACCCCGCTGTATACACGCTGCACCCTCGCCT
>JAQZBX010089264.1:0-12662 GCA_029593785.1 Cabassous unicinctus
TTTTTTTTTTTTTTTCCCCCATACACCAGCATTGCTATTGCAGATGGATAAACTTTTTAATACATTTCTAGTATTCTGTTTTTAAAAAATTATGTCAATAGGCTTATTGGCTCAGGATCGGCGAAAGAAAAAAGGCAGGGAAGGGGAAGCTCTGGCTTTCAGCAGAGCAATGAAAAATGCTGAATGTTGTCTTTCTCCCAAAGACTTCTTTATGGCTTTCTTTTCGGAATTCTTTCCTTTGGTGGTTAAGACATGCACAGAGTCTTTGAAGTGGACCTGACATGTTTTCTGCATGTGGGAGCAGTGGTTTCTCCCACTGCGGAGCTGCTTCAGATAAAATCTTTTCCTTTATGACTTCCCATTGCTGACAGAGAGTCCTAGCATGGGATTTTGCACATGATTTGGTCACTGTGGGCAAATAAGAGGATTTTAGAGATGGATCCTCATCTCCACCCTGAAGCAGCAACCTTCAAATGCTACTTGCAGGTAACCCTTTCTTCAAGCTTTTGCAATAACCCCCCAGGATGCCATTATACTGGGAAAGCAGGAATGGAATGCACTCGCCTTCCAGCTTTTTCCTGCATCATATCATTTATAGATACAATAAAGCCAAAGCAAAACCCACAGTGAAAAGCAGCATGAAAACAACAGGTATGCATTTTCCATCGGTTCCAAGGTCAATATGCCAGGATAGTCCTTAGGGATTATATACTCACTGTAAATATTAGTTCTAATGGTCACTAAGCAATGACCTGCTTTTCTTCCAAAAAGTGCCCTATGATTCCATAATTGCATGTTGATTAAATGAGATAGTACATAAAGTAAGCATACCCAACACCTCACAAGCACACAGACAAGTGTATTATCAAGGCTATTATCATCACATGTTGCTTTATCAGTGCTTCCAGGAAAGAAAAGCTCAAACTGCACACTCTAGAAAGGGGTGCGTCAATTTTTCTCCCATGTCTCAGTCCCTCTGAGGGCGGATTCTTACCCTGAGCCTGCCAATGTTCCTAACACGCTCCCATCTTAACAACAAAAACAAAATATGGAAACTTCTGTGGCTCTGCCTCCCTTGGCTGAGATGTTCTCTCTCCCCTCCCTCACAAATTAATATCCAAGAAATTTGCATGGACCATTGACATTTCCTCGCTTTTATGGCCTTTAACCCTCCATTGTCAGATTCTTCTACCAGCGACCACAGAGACTACTGCTTCCCCTGACGGCCAACCCCAGGGACGCAACTGAGAACCATCTGTCCTGCTTGATTCTGTGGATCCCTACTCTTCAGCAGGTGGCCATGTAGCCTAAGCAGGTGAAAAATTAAAACTTAAAAGCAGATACTCGATTCAGTGTCTGAAAAACATGTGAGGATGATTGGAACAACTCAGGCCTGTGGATCTAGTTCTTCAACTGTAAATCTTATGAAATCGAAATGCAGGTCAAGTGTGTCTGATAAAAATTTCATGTCTGAATTGAAATGTGCTATGAACCTAAAATCCACACCAGATTTTGGAGGCTTGGTTCAATAAAAAGAATGGAAAATAACTCAATATTTTTATATCGATCACATGTGGGAACCATACTATTTTGGCTATATTGGGTTATAAACAAAATATAGTATTGAAATTAATGTCACCTGTTTTATTTTTATTTTTTTTTAATGTAGCATCTAGAACATTTGTGGCTTGCACGGCATTCTCATTGGGCTGTGCTGCTGTGGAATGTTGGCTCCTGGAAATCGTCTCCTCCCTTGGCCTCTTGCACCAGCCTCTTCCCATCCTTGAAGACATCATGGACCACTCTGGTGCTTTCCCACACTGGCTGGTCTCCCAGCCACTGCTTGGATGTTGGTGCTTCCCAGAGTTCTGCCCTTTGGCCTTTTCTCTTCTCACACTCTCTTCTTGTTGGGTGATTTCTCCTCTTTACTCTAATGTACCCCAGCTTCTAACCATACACCAAGGCTCCTTGGTCTGGGTCTCCAGCCTAAGCCCCTCTGCAGGGTAATGTCCTTTAACACCTCAAACTCAGCATGCCCCCTGAATCTTAATCTTCCTGGATTCACCCTCACCCCTCATGAGTTGTGACATAACCCCCCATGCCAGAGTCCCAGACTTGGGGGTGAGGGGCAGACTGAGGTCCTCCCCCTGTGCCCCTGTGATGGTTAATTGCATGTGTCAACTGGGCTAGGCGATGGTGTCCAGTTGTTTGGGCAACCACTGGCTTAGGTGTCTCTGGGGAGATATTTCGTAGATAGGATTAGCATCTACAATCAGTTGACTTTAAGTAAAGGAGATTCCCCTCCTTAATGTGGTTGTGCCTCATCCTATCATTTGGAGATCTTAGTGGCAAGAACTGAGTGTTCCGGATGTCAGAAGAATTTCTGCCTCAAGACTTCAACATCGACTCTTGCTGGAATTTGGATTTAGGACTTCAGCATCACCTTTATTGGAGTTCCCAGGCTGTGGCTGCACTAGGGAGTTTGGACTTGCCAGCTTCCACGTTCCACGGTCGCGGAGCCAATTCCTCATAATAAATCTCTTCATACACATACATGCACACACAGACGCAGACTCCTACACACATATCTTGTTGGTTCTGTTTCTCTGGAAATTCCTGACTGATACCCACCCTCCATCCTCCCCAATCTGGTAAGATGATGATTCCTACAAGGGAATATTTTTTTCTGGTCCTCCCCTCCCCTGAGCCAGTGCTGCCCCCTTCATTCAGGATTGTGCTCAGCAGGGCCCAAGCTGGGAGTCCCGGGCCTCCACTCCTGTCTCTTGCCTCTATTCTCTGTACTCCGGCCAGGATGCATAGTCCAAAATGTGAACCAGACAGTGCTCCCTTGCTTTGTTAAATCAACTGTGAAATGCTCTCTTAGGGTCTTGGTACGTCACTGGAAATCTGCAGAGGAAGACAAGAGAAAGGTGTGTACAAGGTACAGTAATACATGTGTTAGTCCTAATCCTCAGGACAGGACAAAATCTTTTTGTCCATCTCTCTGTCCTTATCTGTTGGGTCCTCTTATCCCCATGCCAAGCCCCCTCTGTGACCACGAGGGGTCCCCCAGTGTTCCAGTTTGTTCCATGCCGTCATGCTTTGCTCAGCCTGCTTCCTTCCTGGAAAGCCCCTTTCCCCCCCTGTCCACCTGGTCAGCACACACCCATCTTTCATGTCCTAGCTTCAGCGCTCCACCACATCTTTACTGGTGCTGCCCCCACTGTAGAAAGGAGCATTCCTTTTCTGTGCCCCTCTATTGTATTCTCCACGCAACACCCTGATTATCACCAGGACTTACCAGCTGTGCACAACCACCCATCTAAGACCAGTGCCCACACCGTGGCTGATCCAGAATTGCTGCTGCCCCAAAGTCCTCTTGCCTCTGGGGGTCTCAGGAGGCTGTCTCAGTTTTACCCGCTTCTTCTCCTCCTTGCCTATTCTTTCGGGACGCTCACCAGGGCTTCCCTGCTAGCCAGCATCATATCAACCGGGGATGGCAGTGGGAGTGGTGCAGGCAATGACGGGGTGTTGTCTGCAGAGAATGTAAAAACAATGATAAAACTGATGAAACATTAATCTGCTTTCTATTATCACCATGCACTGGTGACTCTAACAATGGCAGAGATAAGGGGGACTCTTCCCTGCCAGGCAGTCCTCTCCCCACCCATCCACTCCCCAAATACAAACACCACTGTTGCCAGTGTCTCATGTTTCCATACATACCTAGAGGTGTCCAAGGGCAGAGGTGGTCCAGATTAGGGGGCGTCTGGGCAGTCACAGCCTTGTTTTTGCTGTAGGCTTGTTTGATATTGAGGACTTGTTTCTAATGGGTTAATACTACTAAAAGATAATAATAACAATACTATTCCTGAGTGGTGTCTGCATGTCAGACACTATTCCAAGCACTCTACATGCATTAACTCATTTCATCCTTCCAACAATCCTCTAAGGCAGGTATTATTATTCTTCACACTTTATGGATGAAGAAGACAGAGGAATAGAGAGGTTTTCATAATTTCATCAAGGTTACCCAGCTTGTAATGGAGGATTTGGGATTTCAATCCAGACACTTTGGTTCTGGCATCCATGTTTTTAGCCATTACAATGTGCTATTTCTCTAGAGAGAGGAATCTCTGAAATTTGGAAACTGAGAGTTGATACAAAGAAACTATGACTCACTGGAGCCCAATTCACTAGAAACCTTTGAGGCACCTTCCCAATTCCTCTGCCATCTCCACTGCCTTTTTGGGCTGCCACTCTACTCTTCTGTGCAAATATGTGTCATAGCAACTTACCTCACTGTCTTGTAATTTCTGGTTTACTTCTTTATATTGCCTATTATATCATGAGTGCTTTTTTTTTTTTTTTTTTTTTTTTTTAGGACAGAGGTGGGATTTTATACTCATTTTCCCCGGGGCCTATAATAGAGTTTATGACAAAGAAGTTTGTGGAAGATTGAATCATGTCCCCCATAAAAGGCATGTTCAGGTCCCAAGCCTGGTCCTGTTGGTGTGAACCCATTTGTCAGTAGGCCCCTGGAAGATGTTATTAGTTAAGGTGTGTGCAAACTGAATGAGGATGGGCCTTAATCCAATATGGCTGAAGTTCTTATATGCAAAGGAAATTGGACACAGAGGGAAACCAATGGGAGCAGCTGGAAGCTGGAAGTCAACAGAATCTGGAAGAGAAAGAAGATGCCATCATATGCATTGCCATGTGATGGAAAAGCCAAGCATGAAGGATCACTAGCAGCCAGTCTCAGAATGCCGCAGTCTTCAGAAAGAAAGATTTGCTCTGCTGATGCCTCAACTTTGGACTTCTAGCCTCAAAACTGTGATCCAATAAGTTCCCATGGCTTAAACCAACCCATTGTATGGTACTTGTTTTAGGAGCTAGAAACTAAAAGAGACGTGAAACAAATTTATTGAATCAATAAACTAATGGATTCCCTCAATTTACCAGCATTTCCTCTGGTAAGAAATCCTTTGACAAATAAGCAAGTGGTAAGAAGGCAAATTCACAATAGGGATTTATTTAAAACAATCTTGTGAAGCATATTCTAAGATTAATAGAGATCCAGCCAATAATGTACACCCAACTTCTGTTTTATGATATGGAAAAGGAATCATTGCTCTGCATATACATTGTGGGAAGTTGAAATCCTTCAATATCTTGAATCAATAGCAACAGCATCATTCAATCATTCACTTCCATTGCTGCATAGCATGGGCCAGGCCTTGCGCTACAGATTAAAACAGGAAAACGGACTGATATACTTTATTGAGATTTTCGACAATGACCATGAAATTGTTCTGGTTAGTATTGTACTTATAGGAAAATCTGTTACTCAGTTTCTGGATTCTGCAGGTGTTCGCTGGGATAATGTGGCACATTCCCCTTCCCTCACAGGGCCGTGTCAGCTTCATTTATCGTGACTGCTTAGACACTTCAATCCACTAAGGAAAATAACGACCACCGCACACTCAGGCCATCTATTGATTTCAGGGTCCTTTTGTTATTCATAGCAGAGATCGGAAAGTTTTTGCTCATCAGCACAGATTTTACTCATCCATGTGGGTGTCACATGCACTCACAGAAGCCAAACTTGCCAGGCTTCAGCAGCCAGAGTCATTGGTGAGCACATGAGATTCCTCGTTTTCTCTCAGGAGAAGCCTGGTGTGAGTTGCTTTTGATCTGAGTCTGATGGCCCTGCATTGGTGCAGGGGGGAGAAGGGCAATCATTCAAATTATATGTAGGAACTCACCGAGATTTTAGAGGGGTCAGCTGTCACTTTGGTTTAAAATTTTATAGCTACCCTTTAGGATATTAATAGGCCATTTGCTCTGAAATCGTGTTCACAGTTTGCTAGATCAATGATAAGGTGTGAATCTTGGCTTGACGATATTATGCCTTTTGGGAGGTGATTTGCTGGCTGGGCAAGAAAAAGGGTTATTTTATTCATGTTCACATGTCTCTAAATAGTAAAGGTTGGAGTGAAATAGTACATGGTGGAAAATGTTAAAGACGTCTTTTGGACGTAGGTGTGGACATACAACTTTCAGTTTTTAGACAGTGTTAACTGCAAGACTGTGGAGCATCTCCTTTGGAGTATTTTTGAAATAAGCGGGCTTTCCTCGTTCTGCGAGGGGTGCATTGCTGTAAGGCAGAGAAATGAAAACAACTTGTCAACCACTCCTTGTGGGAGACAGCCATTTTGAAAAATGGCAGCGATGGACTAGGCGAAAGCGGTTTGCTCTCTGACAACTGAGGACACCTTCCCAATTCCTGTGCCATCTCCACTGCCTTATTGGGCTGCCACTCTACTCTTCTGTGCAAATATGTGTCATAGCAACTTATCTCACTGTCTTGTAATTTCTGGTTTACTTCTCTAGTGCAGAGAGAAATAAAAATCTCGAAGAAATAACAATTCCTGTCACTTGGCTCTTTGGATGATTAAGCAACATGATTTTCGTTTAAATGCCAGGTAATCCACAAAGTGTTACACCATTGTTATTTTTATTGATGCATCCCTTAAAATATTAAAACATCAGGTTTGCACTTACCTGTCTCTAACAACATGAAGGGGAAGAAATCATTGAGTTGGAAGTCAAATCCCTCTCGAACATTTTGTCAAAGCAGTGACTTTCTCTAATAGTGCTTGGCTGTCAGCGACGTGCTGACTGGTATATAGGAAGCAAATCCCCTTCCCAGTCAAGCCAGACCCAACAAGAAAATATATAGAACCATGTGCAGAAATCTGGAGTCAGGGACCAACATAATATAGTGTGGGTGGAAGAAATCCTCTCCATCTCAAAGGCAAAAAAACTACTTCCCCACAGCCTGCTCCCACCTCCATGGCCAAAAGGAATGGAATTTATTATTTTTATATCTTTTTTTCACATCCAACTGGGGTGCCGTATGGAAATTCACACTAGGATATATTTCTACAAGACTCGTTGCATTGCCATTTTGAAATAGCTAAACTCATAACCATCTTCTGTATAGGATTGGACCCTCTCATTTTAGAGGTGTTCTGGGAAGAGTTTGACATTTAACAGGGGGAGCTGTGACTTGAACTCTTTCGGTCAGCACCTTGGCATACGTAACTTTTCAGTGACTGTATTTGCAGACAGGTCCAGTAAAAATTACTCATGTTCTTGAAGGCCCATCTGTCTGGGGTGGGAGCATTTTTTGCCTTTGAGGGTGGGCACGGCGATGTCCCAGCTGGCATGGCAGTCCCAGGATGAGCTTGTTTATAGAATGCTGGGAGCAGGGGAGAGGGAGAGAGTGCCAGGTGCAGGCTATGGGTTCTTCACTCACAAGCCTAGAGCAGAGCTATCCATGGCCCCTTCCCTGCCACTCCCAAGCTCTCCAGAGAGCCTGGGGCCCGGGGGAGGGGAGAGGAAAGCTCTGAGCCCACCTCCTTTGTGTCACAGCTGGCCCTTCTGCCCAGAAGAACAGGGACAGGGTGAGAATACTACAGATGACCTCTTTAGGACCCTCCCTGGAAGCGAGAGGGCATGAGGCGTGGAAGGCCTGGCTCGCTTGAGCCTGTCCTGTGGGTGTCAGCTGGCACCCACCCTTCTACTCTTCCCATCCAGGGGAGGAGTTCTGATGGGTGTGTGCCTTGAGTAGGCGAGGGGTCAGGCAGAGGGACCCATGGGTGGGAAATGGGCCAGGGGAAGCACCGTATGCCCTCTTAGTCTCAGCTACCCTGCTGAGGGGGTTTTCAGGAACATCTAAATCCAAGAAGCTCTGAGGCAGAAACTCTGAAAATCCCTGTGCTTTGCTTGTACTTGGGCCTGAGTGAATATTTACCAATCAGATTTGTCTGCTCTGATGGGAAGAAAATCACATTCCACCCTCTTGCCCTTATTGTCATTGAAGTGCAGATGTTCACCAGGGTCCCTGGTTTTCTTCAAGTCATTCAAGATCCATTTCCCTTTGCCATTGAAAATCTGAGTTCCCACGTTCAGTCGAAGGGGCCTCTAGCCCAAAAAGAAATGAAATTGCCCAGCTTACCGCAGAGGGCTCTAAGCACAGGCTTGAGATGGGGGCAAGGAAAAGGAGTATTTCTTTCCTTCCCACCCTCCCGCTTACTACTGGGCTGGGGCTTTGGGAAGGAGTGGAGGAGGAGGAGAAAGAGGAGGAAAAGGGGGAGCAGAAGAGGAGAGAGAGGCAAACAAGGAAGATGGGACAGCAGAGAATGGAGAGGGAGGGGAGAACGGAGGGAGAGAGTAGAGAGGGCAATAGAGACTCTGAAAAAAAAAAAAAAAGCACCCTGAAACATACACCAGGAAATTCTTCTCTCTTTCTCAAAAATACAAAAACGAAGACAAACAAACAAATCAAAAAACAAGCAGGCAGAATATGGCACTCCTTAAGCCCAGACCTATGTACCCACTCCCAAGCACAGAGTAGAGCTGTCCGTGCCCCGTTTCCTGCCACTCCCAAGCTCTCCAGAGCTCCTGGGGCCCCAGGGAGGGGACAGGAAAGCTCAGAGGCCTTTCTGCCCAGAAGAGCAGGGGCAGGGTGAGAATTCCACAGATGGCCTTCAGGGGCAGAGCAAGTGAACACGTCTTAGCTCACAGCTACTGAGCACTTACTTATTAAGCACCTGGCCCTGTTGCAAGTGAGTCTTATATTCTGCCTCTTTGGCTTCCCAGAACCATGCTGGCCAGTCCACCTGGAGTCCAAGCCGAGTCCAAGCGGAGCTGAACCTTCTGTTTGGCTCAACCTAGACTCTCCCGGGCCCGAGAGGCACTTGCTTGGAAGCTAGGAATTTAACGCTGCTGGAGGCAGGCGACTCTCGAAGCGTATGAGGTGAAACTTTGACAAGATCGTAGCACCCGGGAGGAAAAGAGCTACTACAAAGCTGAACGAATGCACTGTCAGGTTGTATGTGTGGCAGAACCCTGAAGAAAAATCCACTGCTGTCCTAACTCAGCCAATCAGTCTTCGCAGAGCTGGTGGCTCGCTTTGAAACCAGGGTTTGCCGTCCTGTTCCTGGGAGGGTAAAATATTATCAGATGGATCAGGTTCCTCCTTGGCCCTCGCAAAACCAGAAATCACAGGCGCCGGCACTTTTCTTTATTTCCTTTTTTTTTTTCTTTAAGGCTGGGGAGAAGGTGGAAGCTTGCCTTATTCTCACTTCGTGATGTGATCTGCTATGACAGCTGGAGGTACCCGGTGTGAAAGAGGCAGCTGGCAATGGTCACATCGTGTTTTTTGGGTGACATAATGCAGGCCAGGAATCTGTGTCTATGGCCCATCAGCCCCCTCCCTCTGAGACACTGCACGTGGAACTCATTAGCCAGACCAAGGAGCCTCCAAAGGCCAAGAGTTTGAAACCAAACTCCCAATATTACCAAGGGGTTTCGTGAACCTCCGCTGTGGGCGGCCGTCGGGGAATGGGGTGGGGGGCCTGATAAAGCTGAGACACTTTCCTGCCTAGTTGATCTGATGCAGAGGTTTGATTATTTCACAAAGTCAGTGCCTGGCCCTCTGGGTGATAAGAAGACCATTTTGGTGGGAATGGCTGGAGCCACCAGCTCTGTTCTCCACCTAAACCTGTGCACTGTATCCAGCCACAGGTCGTCATCATGTGGGACTTTGACACAGTCAGGCGTCCAGGGGACATGCTCTCCAGGGAGAATGTGGGCAAGTATAAAACACAAGGGTATGTTGAAAGAGGCACAGAATAGACCTGGGAACAGTGAGAAAGGAGGGAGGGTTGTGTGACTGCAGGTGAAGGGAGCTTGGGGAGAAGGAGATGGCAGGGAAGGTCTTGGCCAAATGGGAAGAAGGTCAAGTGAGCCTCCAGGGAGCCAGTCTCCCCTGTCTGTCCCTCTTCTCTTCTTGGGTCTCTCTTTGCCCTTTTCTGTTCTTCTCCAGCCTCACTGGCACATGACTTCCATGTGCTCTTTATAATCCCTTTTCTCCCTGTGGAATTGGGATATGCTCACCCCTTGTACCACAGGGTCTGTCCCCAGGGAGCCACCAGCCCTGCATCATATCAACAGCCTGAGGGCAGACTGTTAGCCAGGAGGTTGAGCCAAGGACCCTTCACATCCTCGTAGCTCATGATGACACAGGTTCCACAAACATCAGCAAGGGATCCGGCTGTTATGCAATCTTAACAGAATCCTGTGTTTTCATAACATTGGGAGAATGTGTTTTTCGTTTCTCTAGACTGCGTGTTGTTCCCTGTGTGTGCTGACCTGGTCGTCCTCCAGCTCTCAGTGGCCTTCAGCTCTGGCTGCCTGTGGCATACCTGGGAGCTTCAAAATTACCGACAGCTGGGCCCACCCCCAAAGGCTTCAGTTGTAATTGGTTTGGACGGGGGTCTGCACATCACGATTTTAAACATCTCTCCTGGTGGTTCTAATCTGAGGCCCTGTAGGAAACTCTGCTTTAATGGCATGAAATTAGGAAGGGCTGGAGGCAAGGGAAGGGTAGGGTCAGACTCAGATGGAAGATTAGTCCCACTGAGCTGCCTCTTGTCAATGGTTTCATGTGAGTCTTGTTCCCCCACTAGATGGAATCTTGCTCCCTTGTTGATTCACCCAGCAACCATAAGTTGAGACCCTAATAAGTGTTAGGTACTGGGAGGACCCATGCAGACCCTGGCCTTACAGAGCTTCCAGGCTATGGGGGAACCAGACTGAAAAACATAATGTCAACACTGCCATGTTTCTATCATCTATCTATCTATCTATCTATCTATCTATCTATCTATCTATCTATCTATCTATCTTTCTGTCTGTCTGTCTAATCTAGCTAGCTAGCTACCTCTATCATTTATCTGTCTATCTATCATCTATCTATCTATCTATCTATCTATCTATCTATCTATCTATCTATCTATCTATCTAAACTTTATTTCTAATAAGGTAAGCAATAGCCAGGAACTCCTCCAGAGATGAACGGGTATACTGAGGTTGGTTAAGGAGTAGGAGTGGGCATTAGATAGTTCCTTGCAATGATAAACCCTAGGGGGATGACATTCAGTGAAAAATGATTGTGGAGAGACACAGATTTGTTTGAAAATCATCAAAAATAATTTTTTTGGTAAATATATATCATAAATTAGAGTTAAATGGCTGGAGCAGAGGCTGAGTATTGCTACTCTTTGTTAGCAGTTTGCGTTGTGTTAGTAAGTCTCCTCATCTTAGCATTTCAGATCATTAAACTAGCAGCAGAGCTGAGGAGCATGACTAGGTCACCTGACCCCCCCAGTCCAGGGCTCCCCTCCTCTACCACTTTGCTCCTGGCTGGCTTCCTCTTGGATTCAGTGTCTCTGCTGTTGCAAGGAGAGTTTCTGTACCTCGTGTCAGAGAGCAGCAGGGAGCCTGAGGGCTGGAGCTTTCCTTTTATTTTAACCATTGCCTGGAAGCAGACCTAGAGAAGGTGAGGTGGGAGGTTTGTGTGCACAATTTTCATTTGAGGGGAAACAATGTCGCATCACTGGATCCCCATCAAGGCCTGTTCCCTTCCCTGTGGCATAGACAGAAGCAACACAAAAGCTTTCATCATAGCCTTGGAAAAAAAGATTTGGACAAGGTTTCTTTGTGTCCTTTTTGGGGCATTTGATTAGCTTCCTTTGCTTTATGTATAGTTTTCCAGGAAGAGGAAGATGTGCTTTTCACCACAAAGATATTAACACACCAAACAAAGCACTTGAAAGAAAAACAACAACCGGGGATTTAACCTTAAAGTGGAGGAGAGAGAGAGAAAGAGAGAGGAAGAGAGAACTTCATTGTGATAAAGGAAAGTACACGAAGAGAATAAGTCATGGTCGCTCTATTGTACAGTCCAATATATCTGCTTTGTAAGTATAGTATGCACATATGAATCTTCCATGATATCAAGCATAGCTTTCTTGTATTAGCTGATAATTCTAGGAAGAGTGTTGGGAATAATTAGCAGCAATTTGCCAACCACTGGGGACAAGTTGGCCTTGCCTCATTGCTGAACATTTACCACAAGAGAAGACAGAACACACACCTCAGCAGGCAGTGCAGACTCTGAGCAGCCCTTTGGACAGAAGTGCACCATTGATGGAAGACAGCTTGGGTGCAACTCCACCATAGAAAATTCCTGGTTTCTGTGAGCATTCAAGGTTGAAATACATGTGGATTTCTATATCCATGGGATATAAGCCCTCTCTCACTTGGAGGTGGAGTGGGCATCACCTTCCAAGTCCCCTCAGGATTGGGGGAGGAGCTGTGGACTAGAGTGGACTTGGTGGTGTTCCGTTGTAGACATATTGTGATTCAAGCAATGGAAGAAATTGTAACAGTGAGGTGGAGCCGGTGGCCACTGGACATTTTTGGGGCAGGGAGAGGAGGGGCAGTTGAAATACTGGGGCTGTTTTGGGACTTTGGGGGTTGTCCTGAGTGGCGAAGCGGTGACGGATGTAGGCCATTTTCCATCAGAATATACCATGCAGAACTGGGTGGGAGAGAGTGTGGTCTGTGATGTGAACTGTGGTCTATGCTCGGTGGCAAGGCCCCAGGATGTGTATATCCATTGCGTGTTGTACCACACGGATGAGGAATGGTGGTGTGGGATGTTGTTGGAGGTGCGGGCGGTGGGGAACATGGGAATCCCTGTAATTTCTGAGTAATATTTAGGTAATCTAACCACCTTTAAAAAA